>SKCR01006902.1:0-307160 GCA_019454045.1 Zanthoxylum bungeanum | reverse complement strand
AGAATTGTTCACACTTTTGGAAAAAATAGTGAACCTTTATAGAGCATGAGGAAATGAAACCTTAGCTCTATTTTATTTCTTGCATAGACCCATTGACCGGTGCAAAACACACGCGTATAACGCAAGCCCACGTATCGTTCAAGTAGTATAAAAATATCGATCCCACAAGGACTTACTTATTCCTACTGTTGTTATTATTAATTATTAAATCTATTTATTTACAGGTATCTAATTATAGGGAGAAGGGAATTGATTGCTTTGATTGGTTGAATGTGGAATTGCTTAATAAAAATAAAATAAACAAAAGAAAAATACTAAGGAAAATAAATAAACAGACTCAAAAGATCTAGGGTCGTGACTCCACACAATACTGTTAAAAGGATGAATTGATTCTCTTATTTATGTGCACTAATTCAGTTTGCTAACCTGGAACACGAAAATATGCAAAAGCATCTTCCGATGGTCAGACGCAAATACCCAGTATAACCCAATTGAACCATATGTCTATGTCAACCACATTACCTGGATTCATTAAGTTTAAGTTCCAATTATGGCTACCCCCGCCCGACAGGTATATCATATCCTGTAAGGAAATCTATTAAAGGGTTATCTATCCTCAAGGAAGATCGTGGGCTATTGAATCTAAGGCTGAAACCTAAAATCCCTATGTCTAGTTCATTTTAGATTTACCTCATCAATCTTATTAATTGCCAGTTAACAAAAGACGCATTAAGCTTAAGACTCAATAAACAAACTAAAGAACTACCTATAAAAAGAAAATCAATTATTAAGTGTGTGTATTGTGTTTCATCACTTCCCTAGAATAAAAATAAAATGCTGGGGGTTGGGGATCCACTTTTACTATTATAATTTAGATATCTCCCTTAATATAATACAGAAATTAAACATGATATTACCGACCAGCCATAAAGGCGGTATTCTTTATTAAGTCAAATTAAGTCCGACCAGCCATAAAGGTGGTAATAGTATTTGAACATAAACCAGCCATATAGGCGGTAATTACCTGTCACCTAAAGACCAACCATATAGGCGGTTGCCACATTATGTCAAATAAATAAAACCAGCCATTAAGGCGGTAATCTTTTATATTTTGAATTATAATTTCCATATTATATTTAAGGGAGATTAATCTAAATTAAAATAATAAAAGCTTCACCTTATCCCCAGCAAAAAATTAATTACTAAACATTAAAAAGAAAGGTAGAAGAAGAGAACTACTATTACTGAAAATTAAAATACATAAATTAAAAATATTTAATATATACAAAACTAGATGCTTCCTATAAGATCAGGGAATCATCCCAAGGAGAGCATGAGGAAAAATGAAATCTGAAGGCTCAATTATAGGCATTTTGGGCCAGCGTCGCGACGCGGAAATTGCACTAGCATCGCGACGCTGGCAACAGTTACATGGAGTCCACGCGGGTTTACCATGCGGCTGTCGGCAACAATAATTGTGACACGTGTCACGCTGTGGTTGGCTGGCGATGCGGTCCAATGAAATCGTGCCACGTGTCAGCTTGTGATTGGGTGGAAATTCGGTCAAATAGAATGGTGACACGTGGCATGCTCTGATTCGTCGGTTATTCGGTCCAATATGAAGACGACACGTGGCACGCGCTTGGTTTGGTCTAATCAGATGTTGACACGTGGCGTCAGGCGCACATTAGCAGAACTCTGTGATGGTGACACGTGGCATGGCGCACGTTAGCATGATCGGCACACGTTAGCAAATTTTGACCAATCAGATTTTGACACGTGGCAAACGGCGCACGTTAGCAGGTCCGGAGCATTCTGGGCGTCGCGACGCGATAAAGACCAAAATATCCATGTTGACGCATTCTTGTCCGTTTTTTGACCCAAATTGCCTCCAGTGCTTTCCAAACTTTATTTATCTGCAAAATAACAACAAAACACATCAAAACGTTCATAAAAATCGAGAAAAAATACAAAATATTAGGCTAAATGAGTGAGAATAAGTGATGTAATTACTACTCATCACACCCCCAAACCTAACATTTTGCTAGTCCTCGAGCAAAACAGAAAATAAAATATCATAAAAAAAATAAAATTAACTAAGCCACTTTCGTAGGGATCACGGTTGCATTTAGCGTATGCAACAAGCCTTTAAACCCCTAGGTGTCCCTAGTGGACGAGTTATAGTCTCGTGAGAGTTTACAGCAATGATACCCACAAATATTTTTACAAAAGTAAAAAGTTAGTTAAAACTAATGCACACAAAAGCAAAAAGACAAGAGAAAAGAGAAGTTAGTGACTAATCAAGTGAAACTTCTACTCCAAGTTACTAGTTGTTTTACTTCATTCTAAATTACCGAATAAGTAAATTCTCCGATTATATTTACCACTTTCCATATACACAGCCAACAAAATATTAATCAACTCATTTTTGCCCACAACAGTCATAAGTGCAGTTGATAAGAGAGTAATATTTGTGTCCTAAAGTTTTATCAGAATTCACACCTTTTTGCAGCAATGGAATAATTTTTTAGATTTTTCAGATTTTTTTTCCTTGATTTTTTTTTCTATTTTTTATTTATATACAATACCTTTCATCTATGTAGCGAGTGTTGGGTCGGTGGCTCCCAAAACAGTTGGCTTTAGGGCACCAGGTGTTAAAGACACCCCTACGGACTTAATTACTCAGACTTCAGATATATATATTTTTGCCGCATCTTCGATCCATGTAACGAGCTTTGGCCAGTGACTCCCAAACCAGTTGGTTTTAAGGCACTAGGTGTTAAAACACCTTACAGACTTAATAACTCGGATCTCGAACGTTTTTTTTTTTTTTTTTTTTTTTTTTACTCCATCACTTTTTGAGATGCTTCCTCCAATTAAACTAGAGCACTGAATATTACAAACTTTTCAATTACAACTTATGTCCGTATGTTACTATGCATGTTGATAATACCTGCCAACTGAGCATATGAAGATCCATTTAAGTCAGTTTTATAGAGAATTTACAAATTAAATAATTTAAAGGGAAATAAACAAAAATTAACTCGTTTCGAAAATAGGTTTGAGATACGTCTCAGGAGTGGAAACTCCTTACTCAGCTATCTCACACCAATTTCACCCTTTTAGTCAAAATAAAAATACAAAAAACACAAAATATTTTTGTAATTTTGAAAATTTTTCAATTTTTTTTATATTTTTCGAAAAATTTTTGGACTAAAAATAAAACAACATACAAACTAAAAACTGTATTATTCAACTAATTCCCTCCCCCAAACCTAAATGAGACATTGTCCCCAATGTCTTAAAAAGTAGAAGAAGAGTTTAGAAGGTCGTACCTGGTTAGCTGAAACACAGAAAATCTACCGATTAAGATCTATGTCCAATTTACGCTTCTTACCACGATCGCTGTCTGACCAGTCCAACTTGGAAAGAATGGGGTCGATTTTTGGTTCAAAGGCTATGATTTGGTCAATTAATTCTTCGGCCTTTGTCGCAGTCAGGAAGATATCATGTACTGATTTCGTGACGAACTCATGTCTTTTGGCTTCCGCAAGAAATTCAAACAGAAAATCGAAGAAATGCTCAATGTTAAGTAACCCAATGGGCTTCCGATGAATATTTAAGTGTGCCCATGATGCTACTGTAAACATTTCCTCAAACGTCCCAAGCCCTCCGGGTAACGCAATAAACGCATCTGCAGTATTGATCATTTCATGAATTTGTTCGGGCATTCCAGATACGATGCGTTCATCTCATTTGTTTGTCCGATTAAGTGTTCGTCCGCCAAAGGTTTTGGAATGATTCCCAAAACATGACCGCCACCATCCTGAACGGCTTTTGAAATGCTTCCCATCAATCCAAGATTGCCACCGCCATATACTAGGTGCATATTTCGCTCCGTTATGACTCGCCCCAATTCCTTTGCAGCCTCAATGAATTCTGGTTTATTACCAGAATTGGATCCATAGAAAATACAAATTCGCTTGATTCGCTGCTGTGAAGTTGCTTCCATTTTCTCTCTTATTTGAATGTGTATCTCTAAATGGGTTGAAGAGAAAATGAAGTGATGAATTTATAGACCTGAAAAGGGGTGAGTAATAATTGCACTCGTATCTGCCAAATGACAATTATTAGAAGAACGTTAAAATAAATCGTGAAAAAGTCAAAAAGTTTAAATCTTGTCGGTGAAAATAACGAAAAGTACAAAAGAAAAGCAAATCAAAGCAATAATTAAGGCAACAGAATTGTTTACGCAATACGCCACTAGTTTGGTATATAAATTCATCAGGATGCGTCTCAAGAATCCATTCCTTACTCAGCCACCACTAATGAATTAGCTCTCATCTTTGTGATTGCCAAACATCATTCCTTCTGTCTTAAAATGCTCCGTTCGTGCTTTCCCTGAAAAACTAACACACAAAATTAAAAACTCTACAACATGTATACAAAAAATATAAAAATTACAAAAAATTGCATGGGTTGCCTCCCTGCTAGCGCTAAATTTTTCGTCTTCAGCCAGACGTGACTGAAATTCATCTGTTAAAGAGGTTTCAATGTCGTTTTGGATGTCCGATTAAAGACAATCCCGTGAACGTTGCTTTTGAAGGGTCTCTTCCAACGGTAAAGCGGCAAAAAGAGTTTTGTCTCATTCAGTGCTTGTACCACCTTTTTGCTCATTGTCACTCCAGTGGTTCCTGCAAAGAAAGAAAGAAAATCAGGAGGTCTTGTATGGTGCTTGACTTGGAATGGGAGTTCCATTCTGTCAAGCTTCTGGTGATATCTTTAGATTGTACTCCCCAAAACAGCGATGTTTCTCCTGAATGCTCTGGATCTTTATTAAGGTCAGAAATTTGCTCCTCCATTTGATCTGCTTCTTGTTCCACCTTTTCTTCACCGATGTATTTGAAAATTTCTGCATTCAGCTCTTCATCTGTCATCTGTGAAATGCATGCTGCAAAATTATCAACCTGAGGATGTGAAGAAATGTCAGATTTTAGGTCTTCATCCTCTGATCTGGGTGAAATGATTGGCTCAGGTAGATCTTCTTCAAACATTTGTGCAATGGAATCTCCAAGATCTTCATTTTGAGGATACAGAATTCATCCTCAAGTGTTAATGCTTGGTACAAACAGCTCAGTTTCATCATCATCAGAGTCAGAATAATAAAACTCAAATCGAGACTTTGTCGGTTCGGGCTCCTGAACTGATACCTCTGGTTGTTGATACTGCTCAGCCTCTTCCTCTGTTAAAGTGTCATTGTGAAATGATTGGTACTCGAAGGCTTCATCAGTGTCATCTGAAACTGGTTCTTGAGGTATATAGCTCTGGTTCTCTGTTGATTGCCTTGATCTGTCATATTCTGAATGGATGCTGATTGTCTCTGAATACTTTCGAATTGATTTTGGCATGTTTCAAGCATCGTATCTAACTCTTTGTCTCGTTTCTTGAACCAATCTTTGAGCATGTCAATCATCTGATCTTCATCTGATGGTTCTGGTTCTTGATGAAAAATCATAAGTGGATGGTGGATAAGATGGAAATATTGACGGTTCTTCGTACCTTGAATGATTCTGATAATTCTGCCACTCTGAAGGTAAATAAAATGATCGCTCGGGTGGTTACCATCACAAATTACACATCTCCCCATTTCGTTCTGATGAGAAAAAGTAGCATTGCTTGGTTCTGGCATCCAGTGATAGTCATTGGGCTGCACAACAGGCCTCAGAAACCAGACTGTTGCTCCCAGATGTGGGGTGTATCTTCTTGTAAGGTTCGAAGTCTTTCAATTTCCCAGTAGTGTTCCATTTTTCAACCACCTGAAATAAAAGAAAGAAATAAAAATTAGAGATAAATATAAAGAAAATTAGATACAAGTTAATTAGATAACTTCAAAATTAATAACTCAAGAAAAATAAGTCCCCGACAAAGGCGCCAAAAACTTTACCGGTGCAAACACACGCGTATAACGCAAGCGCATGTATAGTTCAAGTAGTATAAAAATATCGATCCCACAAGGACTTAATTCCTACTGTTGTTATTAATTATTGAATCTATTTATTTACAGGTATCTAATTATAGGGAGAAGGGAATGATTGCTTTGATTGGTTGAATGTGGAATTGTTTAATAAAAATAAAATAAACAAAAGAAAATATACTAAGGAAAATAAAATAAACAGACTCAAAAGATCTAGGGTCGTGACTCCACACAATACTGTTAAAATGATGAATTGATTCTCTTATTTATGTGTACTAATTCATTTTGCTAACCTGGAACACGAAAATATGCAAAAGCCTATTTCGATGGTCAGACGCAAATACCCAGTATAACCCAATTGAACAATATGTCTATGTCAACCACATTACCTGGATTCATTAAGTTTAAGTTCTAATTATGGCTACCCCCGCCCGACAGGTATATTCCTATCCTGTAAGGAAATCTATTAAAGGGTTATCTATCCTCAAGGAAGATCGTGGGCTATTGAATCTAAGGCTGAAACCTAAAATCCCTATGTCTAGTTCATTTTAGATTTACCTCATCAATCTTATTAATTGCCAGTTAACAAGACGCATTAAGCTTAAGACTCAATAAACAAACTAAAGAACTACCCATAAAAAGAAAATCAATTATTAAGTGTGTGTATTGTGTTTCATCACTTCCCTAGAATAAAAATAAAATGTTGGGGGTTGGGAATCCACTTTTACTATTTATAATTTAGATATCTCCCTTAATATAATACAGAAATTAAACATGATATTACCGACCAGCCATAAAGGCGGTATTCTTTATTAAGTCAAATTAAGTCCGACCAGCCATAAAGGCGGTAATAGTATTTGAACATAAACCAGCCATATAGGCGGTAATTACCTGTCACCTAAAGACCAACCATATAGGCGGTGCCACATTATGTCAAATAAATAAAACCAGCCATTAAGGCGGTAATCTTTTATATTTTGAATTATAATTTCCATATTATATTTAAGGGAGATTAATCTAAATTAAAATAATAAAAGCTTCACCTTATCCCCAACAAAAAATTAATTACTAAACATTAAAAAGAAAGGTAGAAGAAGAGAACTACTATTACTGAAAATTAAAATACATAAATTAAAAATATTTAATATATACAAAACTAGATGCTTCCTATAAAATCAGGGAATCATCCCAAGGAGAGCATGAGGAAAAATGAAATCTGAAGGCTCAATTTATAGGCATTTTGGGCCAGTGTCGCGACGCGGAAATTGCACTAGCATCGCGACGCTGGCAATAGTTACATGGAGTCCACGCGGGTTTACCACGCGGCTGTCGGCAGCAATAATTGTGACACGTGTCACGCTGTGGTTGGCTGGCGATGCGGTCCAATGAAATCGTGCCACGTGTCAGCTTGTGATTGGGTGGAAATTCGGTCAAATAGAATGGTGACATGTGGCATGCTCTGATTCGTCGGTTATTCGGTCCAATATGAAGACGACACGTGGCACGCGCTTGGTTTGGTCTAATCAGATGTTGACACGTGGCGTCAGGCGCACATTAGCAGAACTCTGTGATGGTGACACGTGGCATGGCGCACGTTAGCATGATCGGTACACGTTAGCAAATTTTGACCAATCAGATTTTGACACGTGGCAAACGGCGCACGTTAGCAGGTCTGACGCATTCTGGGCGTCGCGACGCAGACTTCTAGGCTTCGCGACGCAATAAAGACCAAAATATCCCTGTTGACGCATTTTTGTTCATTTTTTGCCCCAAATTGCCTCCAGTGCTTTCCAAACTTTATTTATCTGCAAAATAACAACAAAATACATCAAAACATTCATAAAACTCGAGAAACAATACAAAATATTAGGCTAAATGAGTGGGAATAAGTGATGTAATTACTACTCATCACCCATCTATCAAGAAGCCAATGAAAATTAAACCACTTCACAATCCACACATTAATTAAAAATAGAGTCGAAACCCACTTTATTAGATCAATAAAATTAGACTTCCTTATGTTTCATAAATAACCAATTTATCTTAGCCTATAATTAATTCAGCCCACATTATGAGAAATATTCTAACATTTTCCAACTTGGGTGATATTAACTGTGAAAATATTAATATAAAGATTACTTTATGGATCTAAAATTGATTCAGAAATAACTATAGTTCAATAAGATTATAGACATAGAATCATAGCGGTTGCTACATTATAATAAAACATATTACCTTTGATAGTCACATATATTAAATAACCTTATCGACATGAATAAGATGTTAAAGAGTAGTAAGGTACAATAACACTCATTTTATGATCTAAAATTCATTTGCTATTTTATCTTATTGGACATCGATTTCTCTACATTATGTAACCCAAGCATGCATGAGAAATCATAACTTAAATAATAAACATGTATGTCTTATCTATTTCTTTATTATCTCAAGATAAACTTTATGTGTCAGAAGACATACCAACATGGATCTTAATATTATGACCTAAGCTAATGCTTATGATCGACACAAATCATAAGTCTTTACATATTAATAAATCACATAATAAACAATAATATATTTCAATGAAGATGCAACTTTATTGATAATCATTGTAATATATATATATATATATATATATATATGTGTGTGTGTGTGTGTACAAACAAAAATATCATAGAGCAATGAAGCCTTCCACTAACCTAACATATCAAAAGACTTTACTAAACCCATATCCTTAACATGTTTCACATAAACAATGGGTCGAAGTCACATGATCAATGGATCAACTATCATATCATCTGCACTACTGTAATGTCACCTTTATTTACAAGCTCATTCATTATCAAATATTTGATATCCATACATTTGATAGATTATTACAATACAACTTTATAGGCCTTGCAATGGAATCAACAATAGACAATTCTACAATGAGATTTTATAGCCAATCAGCTCTGTGATGTTGCACCAAAACATGCTACAAACTCAACATGTATTGTAGAAGAAGTTACTAACATTTGCTTGATGTTTTTCCAAGATATTGCTCCGTCTGCTAATGTAAACACATATCATGATACATATTTTCTATCATCTGAACAACTAGCAAAGTCGAAATCTATATATCCTGCTAGTTCAAGATTCTTAACCACTCTGTATGTTAACATGTATTCTATAGTTCCTATAAGATATCTAAAAATCCTTTTGGTAGCAGTAAAATGTTCTTTTCCAAGATGAGATAAGAATCTTCCCAGAACACCTAATATAATTATAATGGCAGGTTTAGTACATAGATGCACATACATCAGGCTTCCTACTGCACTAGCATATGGCATTGTCTTAATGAACTCTCTCTCAAATTCATTTATAAGATACTACGACATACGTAATTTATCACCTTTAGCAATTGACACATCCCAAAATTTACAATCATGTATACTAACTCTTCAGTATTCGCTAATGTATGTCTTTTGAAAAAGACCGAATACCTTTGAGTTTTATCTCTTTGGTTTTCAATATCTAGAACAAATGATGTTTCTCTAAGTTGTTTCATATCAAAATACCTAGATAATAACTACTTTACCTCATGTTGCATGCTCGGGGCTGAATCGGAGTCCGGAAACTCAAAAACAGATAGAAATAAATTTCAATGAGCATAGCGTGCACTGTGCACACGTACTGTGCGCGCACATTGCGTACGCACACTGTGTGCTATAGTGCGCGCACTGTGCGCTAAATGTACACTGTTTTCATTTTTTTATATATATATTTCCTTCATAAACTTTTTGGAAACAGAGAACTGATGGAAATAAGGCTTTGCATTCAATTAATTTTCAACATTCCCTAAACACTTTCAAATAGCAAAAATTTAATTTTTAACATCAAAACCAACATCAACACATGTTAAAGAATAAAATCATATTTTTCAAAATATCAAATATTTTTATAAAAACATAATTTTTTTTTTAAAATACGTATATGCGTAAATTTTGAAACTAAAATACAAACCAAAACAAGAATCCCACAATGAAGTGACTCATTAACATTTCTAGGTCACTCAAAGGTGGTCAAGTGATTCTAGAATGGTATCCAAAGCTCCAAGCTATCATCTAGAGTTCCAAACTCTAATTTTATGTTCCAAGTCCAACATGAACATTTTGACTCAATTACAAGCATATTGTGTTTATGCTTCCAAAGCATCCATACACAATTCACTAGCCTAATTTCAACTTCAAGCTATATTGTTATGTATCAAATATAAAAAACATAGCTTGAAGTTATTCACCATTGGCTCCAACGAATACCCACATGTCTATACGAGATTCTTTTGCTCATGGTACATCGGGTTAAACCATTGGAACTCTAATTCCAATATACGACATGTGCTAGTCTTCTATGTTATAGGAATTCGACCGTATTCCAAAACTAATGACTAGGAATATTTACTTTAAGAATAATTTATAATTATAATACTATCACAATGTCAGACAACCCAGAGTCCGGTATTACTACATGACTATTCTAAGGTCGATGTAATTCTCAGCATATTTATATATCAATCTAATATGCATAATGACATTACCATTAACAAGTATGAAATGAAAATATAGTTATTTTATTAGTAAAAATAAAATATAATGTACAATAGATTATTCGGATTGGCGCTCCAAACACTAACTCCAACGAACTCATCTTTATTTGGTTTCCTTTTTTTTATGAATCTTTGCAATGTGAAAGTAATATTTTAGTTTCTCCACTGTCTAGCCACCAGAGACTAGATGTGGCTTCAATAAAATTGGATTCCCTTAAAATAAAAGCCAAAGAGTTATCTGCACACTCACGTTTTTCTAACCAAGCTTTTATATTTGGAACCATGTGACTTCTTATGCCCTTTATTTTTACAAAATAAACACATTACTTCTTTATTAAAGACACCTTACTACCACCCGCATCACATGTCTAATCGGTTTCTTAATTGTAATTCTGAAAGGTACCAGAAGTAGAAATATTAGATTTCTGACATTTCTTGTAAGATTTTGACACAAAGAGAGCTTGGCATATGGCTAGATGTATACGGAATATGATAATCATAAAAGGAATGAGTTCTTTTCACTTTTTCTCATTTGATGACCTTGGCATTTTGCTAGATGTTAGTCTTGGTTATTAAATTTAGAACAACCACATTACGGATAATATTATAGAGTAATTTATGTCTGATTAATTACTATGATTCAAATTTATATTTTCCTTAAGGGGAACTTAATAGGTCACACAACAAAGTATGAGGTCAATGGTAAATGTGCAAGTTAACAATTGCAACATGTATGATTATTGTGATAATTATTTAAAAATAATTTTCAATGTGTTTGCTTATTGTATAAATCATTTAAATTGTAAAAGGTGTTTGAAAATGATCAATAATAGCTAGGGTATGCTTAGATTTGGATTGATGGTGCTTAAAAATATAGAAAATCGAACTTGGGCTAAATTTTGGTCAAACACTAACTGTTAATCGATTATAGGTTAACCGATTGGCAGTAATAGTTAGCCGATAATGGTAAAAAAAATAAATTTATTATGCAAACTCACTGCTGTTACCAGTATGAGAGAAAAATCAAGAACGTGTTTGAGATATGAGAAAAGAACAAGAGGAAATTTGATTTCTAGGGTTGACAGTGTTTTATTTTTGGACTTGCTCAGCCACTCAGCCATATAAATAAGGAGAAGAAAATACATCGTATCTGTCTCAAATGTGTTAAAAAATTATTCTAAAATTGGTTATGGAATTGATTTTTTGGATCAGTCTGGTTCCAAATAGGTTATGTTTCGATTCATAACAGGGTCAATTAAATGGTTTAGTACTTGTTCTCACCACACTAGAACTAGACACAAACCAAAATAAAAATGTTCTTTAACTTTAGATCTAAAACCGGCTCTAGAGGAACTGGTTCTGGTTCCAAAACCAAAAAACTAGTTCAATTCCTTGCGGTCCTGGTTCTTCTTCACAATAATCACCCACATGGGGAGGCTTTCCATAGAACAGGTACGTGAGCGGAATATGGGACTCAATCTCTTCATAGTAACCAAAGCTCATAAATGTGCTATGTTAATAAGGGCGTCAAAAACACATCTACAGTATCATAGAGTTATCTATCCATTATGATCCTTGATGTGGGACCTATCAATTTATATCAAAGCTATGACAATAAAAAAGAATTAAGGTGCTGGCAAATCAATTTTCAGACGTGATATTGGGGTCAAGAATTCATTTCGAGGGAAGGTAATGAATTTGCAAGCCTTAGAATAGTGCTTGATTACGTGTTACTATTTAAGTTTTTGTTAGACAAAATAAAAATTGAAAACTATTAAATTTTATGGTTTCCTCCCATCCTAAGAGAGTATATATATCTCTCATCCTTAGAGAGTTTGTCATTGTCATTTATCTTATTGGCACCACTTTAATGATATTAGATAATGAATTTCTCTTATTGAAACCACTTTGTTATCAGAGATCTATCTATACATTATAATCCTAACTCTTAGACAGGGCCAGATTTAGGCCTTAGGCAGCCTAGTGTCATAAATTTAATTTGTAGTCCGGTCTTGAGCAGTGAATTTGCACACTTTGTGCATAAGCAACTCTTGTTTGTGTGTGTTTTGTTTAGAGAGAGAGCCACGAATTTGTGAGAGAGAATATAATGAATAACTTGTTTTATTACCTTTATTGAGGCTTTGTTTATATACACATCAAGTAAACCTACTGCTAGAAGGTAGTAAAGCAATTAATACAAGTAATCCTACTAAAACAAGGAAAAATCTAACTAAAAAATAAAATATAATTCATGGAGTTCCTTTATTTTATTTAGGAGACAAAGGTACTTTCCTGAACAAGATTAAATAGCCTAAATATGGCCCCAAGTCAGCTTTAAGAGCTTGAATCCCAAAATAAGATAAAACCGCCCAAAATAAGGCATCTCAGCAAACTTTATACTACAATTCATAGCTGAAATGCTCATTTGAGGTTGGCCCAATACTTGGCCATGTTGTTGGGCCACCAAAATATGTGTGTAGCCATATCAAGAGTTATCACGCATGGAGCAAACAAGTTGGGACGTGACACTCTCCCCCACCCAATTCACACAACGCCCTCTTTGTGTATTCGATAAAGAATCATGTGCCTTCACGTGACTCGACACAACCTTGAGCAAACTTTACACTTGGACCAAACACTCACAACCCAAACCTTGGTGAGCGTCCCCAATAGGACGTACCATACACACTAGCTCCATCGCTATGTTGTAAATCATGTCCATCATCATTGACGCTCCCCCTGAAATAGTATATTTTGAAACCCTCATGTCTCTTTGAGCGGGCCTCGAACCCCTCGAATGAGAGTCTCGATGTACCACAAGCCTCAAGATGATCTTCAAACCCCTCGAGCTTGCCCCCAATGACAAAAGCCAGCCCTAAGTGAGAATCGTGTGCCCCATTCAGCAACTGAGCATGGCAAAAGTGCTCGCGGCCTGGTCCCTCCCACCCAGGATTTAGCCCAGCCCGGTAGTAAAAAACACGGGTCGGGCTTTATAATGGTAGGCCCGGCTTAGGCCCAGGCCTATAACAAAATGCTGGAGCCCAGGCTTAAGATAATAATAAAAAAATTAATCCATAAATTTTGATTTTTAGGTTGATGCATATTGTTTTAGGAATTGATACTCTATTCTTGACTTATTGTTTATATTTTTAGTATATAAGAGTTGGATTATTATTGATTTTGGTTATAAAGAAATAAAAACTTAGGCCATAAAAAGCCGAACCCAGCCCAAGACGGGCCAGCCCGACTTGATAATATTTCAGGCCAAGCTTTTTCTCAAATTTCGGGACAGGCCTGACCCATTGTCACACTTATCAACAACTTATTGTAAGCATGTTATACCCTGCGCATTAATTTCCACAAATACGACTCTCTACACAGCGAACCAGTGAGTTTGTGCTTGCTAGGCCATGGTTTTGAAAACACCAAGCCACGTCCAAGTCTTACCACAAACAGTTACTGCTCATTATAGAAGAAACATTTCAGGTTTAACCACTTACTACAAGTTTGTTGCCCTTTGCACCCAATTTGACGTAAGCACTAAGTCTAATATGTGTCTAAATTTTCATAAGAATCTAAAACTTTTAATTGTACCACTACAACTCTCACAACAAAGTCTAAACTCCCTCTATGCACCTAATCCATAGAGGCACTACTCAAAAATACTTTACCCAATTTTCTCACCACGACGCAACATGGCTTCTCATGAGCACACCTACCTATTTCAGATCATTTCCTTGCTTTCTCATTAAGCAAGCCCATATTAGATGATGTTATAGCCAATTTTCCGTTAATGAACCCAAGAAAAGATCATTGCTCATTTTTTTCAACCCATTTCGATGTTGCTCTCACATTTGTCTTCTAGTTGACGTTCTGGCCAACCCCATTTATGAGCCCAAGATGATTAGAAAAATTAGTAATAGAATGGTCATATACCTTGTTGGATGTCACATGCTCGCTGCCCACACACAACAAGCTACTGCTCCTATGACCAAGCAATATCGACTCATTACAACGTACTGTATCGAACAAAACCAATGATGATATTCGGAGTGCTATCGAATCCAATGGCTTTCTGATCGGTGAAATCATACACGTAACGCAAGCGCACGTATCACTCAAATAGTATAAAAATATCGATCTCACGAGGACTTAATTTCTACTATTGTTATTAATTATTGATACTATTGTGGGAACACAGAAACTGGGCGACGCATGCTGTTCTAGGCTCGCGGCCTAGTTGGGAGTACAGAGTAGCCCGCGGGGGACTAAACCGGAGAATGATGGAGTCGCCACCCGGTGTGAACCGGGACAAAGATTTAAGGCCACACTCACCCCTCGCAAGGGAAGACCTCAAACCGTTGGGTTCAGAATGGTCCATTACTTATGCCACTTGTAAATGATTTGTGCAATAATTCAACCAAGCTTAAGAAACATTTATTTCCAAGGATAATTTACTCCTAATTTCGCATGCATAAGTACAAAGCTCATATCTAAGTTTGCATATAACACATTTTTCATGTTTGCATACAACCTATTTGCATATCATCTATGTCCGAATTTACATGCATAAAAGTAAATTGAAATACGGCAAGCATGCAAATTCATAAGCACATTATATTCATGGATACGGAAACACAAGCAAACAATAATCATACAAGCATGCATAAAATTGAATCAGAATAATGGCAAGCGCATAATTTCACAAACACTTTCGAGTAGCGTCCGAAAACACTTTCGAACGGTAAACAGAAGGTTCGCGTTCGTATAGCATTCGAGAACGCGTTCGAACGGAACTAGACCTGATGCATGTAACACATACATAGACAAACAAATCCACAATGTAGGACCTCACGTGTCTGATTGAACTCATTCCCATCCAATCATGTGTACCTCGCCCGGCGCGGCAAAGCATCGTGGTAAATGATTTTAACCCCTCGAAATAGAGGACCTTTAATCCGACTTACTAAGCCCATGCGCTAATAACACAATGCATATAAGAAATAAAGACAACAATATCGGACTTCGTATACCCGATTGAACACATTTCACATTCAACCAAATATACATCATCTGGGGCGGCAAAGCATCGTGGTAAAGGATTTTAACCCCTCGAAATAGAGGACCTTTAATCGCACTTACTAAGCCCATGCGCTAATAACACAATGCATATAAGAGATAAAAAAACAACAATATCGGACTTCGTATACCCGATTGAACACATCTCACATTCAACCGAATATACATCATCCGGCGCGGCAAAGCATCGTGGTAAAGGATTTTAACCCCTCGAAATAGAGGACCTTTAATCGTACTTACTAAGCCCATGCGCTAATAACACAATGCATATAAGAGATAAAAAAACAACAATATCGAACTTCGTATGCCCGATTGAACACATCTCACATCCAACCGAATATACATCGTCCGGCGCGACAATGCATCATGGTAAATAATTTTAACCCCTCGAAATAGAGGACCTTTAATCACACTTACTAAGCCCATGCGCTTTACCTCATCATTACTCAAACAAATAACATGCATAATTTAAATAGCGGATAATAAACAAATCAAAACAACATAAAACCAAATATCGCCGTTTGCTCAAGTGGTACGTGGAGTTGTATCCCAAGTACAAACCGCACTACCGTCCATTCGGATTCGGATACAGAATTTATGTCTGGGTTTCCATCCTATATACCACAAGAGGCGACACATTTTTTATTTTATTCAAAACCACAACATGCATCCATAAACGACTCTCATACGAAATAAATAACTAAAACTATTAAAAGATGAATAAAAATTGAATACAAAAAAGTGCCCTCAGGTCTAACCTTTTATGTCGACTTTCGAAAGTACCGTAAACGGTCGCCGGAAGGGTGGATGCTCCGCAACTCCTCCGGTTCACTGGTTCACGTTTCCCTTCGCTGCTTCTCTGTTCGGGCTGCTGTTTTCCCTCCGTTTCGCTGCTGTTTTACTGTCACCGTTTGTTGCATTTTTAGCTGCTGCTTTCTTACTGTTTTAGGTGATATTAGAGTGCAGTTTTTAGTTACTGTTTCGGGGATTTAGAGGCTGTGATTTTCGGTAGTTTAGGGCTGTATGGGGTTATGATTTTCGGTAGTGTAGGGGGATTATCTGGGGCTGCTGTTTCGGTGGATGTAGGGGCTGTAGAGGGCTATGATTTTCGGTGGTAGATATAGGAGGAGGAGAGAGAATTCTTGTTGCTTTTTACTTGTGGTTGGCGTGAATTGAGAACTCTTCTTTTTGCTGTGTATGCGTGAAAAGTTCGGGGGGGGGAGTGTCGGAGAATTTACTTATTTGGTAATTTAGAAAGAAAGAAAACAACTATTAACTTGGATAAGAAGTTTCACTTGTTTAAGCACTAACTTGTTTGAATTTTTTTTTTTTTTGCATTTGACGTTTGTGGGTATCGTTGTTGTAAGCCCTCACGAGACTACAACTCGTCCACTAGGGACACATAGAGGTTTAAGGGCTTGTTGCATATGGTAAATGCAACCGTGATCCCTACGAAAGTGGCTTAGTTTAATTTTATTTTAAAAGCTCTTTATTGTATTTTATTTTGCTGTTTTGCTCAAGGACTAGTAAAATGTTAGGTTTGGGGGTGTGATAAGAGGTAAATATATAACTATTTCCCGCCCCTTTTACTTAATATTTTGTATTGTTTCTCGGGTTTTGTGAATATTTTGATGTGTTTTGTGTATTTTGTAGATAAATAAGGTTTCAGGACTCACTAGAATCAAATCAGGGCTAAAACAGCGAAAACCAGAGCAAAATGGCAAAATTGTCATTTCTGCGTCGCAACCGCTAACGTGCGCCGGACACATGTTAACATCAGAGAAACTTGCTATCATACGCACTTGCTAACATGTGTCTGCCACATGTTAATATCACGTCAATCTTGATAACATACTCCAGACAAGTATCATCATCCCATGCTGCCGACAATACACATCATTGTTGACGTCAGCATCGTGACGCACACAAGTTTACGCGTCATGACACCTAGCCAATAATTCAGCTGCCGACGGAAAATACGTACATGTGTCAGCATCTCACGAAGCCGCGGACATGTGGCACATATCAACGTCGCATCGTGACGCGCAACGTTGCACGCATCGCGACGTGTGAGCCGAAAGTTTGCCTATAAATTCTACTCGATTTCATTTCAAATTTTCATACCTTCCTGAAGTTCCTAATAGGGGATTAAGGATTGTATCTTGTTTGTTTAGTTTTAGTTATTTAATTTATGTATTTTTATTTTTAATAGTAGTAGTAATACTTTCCTAAGGTTCAGAATAAAGATCTAGTAGTAGTAGTTTATTTACTTTTTATTTCTTTTATGTTTAGTAGTTAATTTTCTGTCGGGGGAAGAGTGAAGCTTTTATTATTATAATTTAGATTAATCTCCCTTAATTATAATATATAAATTATCTTAAAACCTGACATAATTGGATACCGCCTTTATGGTCGGTTGGACTTAATTAAATTGATTTTTACCTGAATGGATACTGCCTTTATGGTCGGTTGGAATTAATTCAAAATCTGACTTAATCAGGATACCGCCTATATGGTTGGTTGGTAATATCATGCAAATTTATATATTATAAAAAAGGAGATTTCTAAATTAGAAATAGTAAAGATAGATTAATCTCACTTATATAATAATATGAAAATTTTAATTTAATAATATTGATTAAAGTTGATACCGCCTTAATGGCTAGTTTTATTTATGTAACATAATTTGATACCGTTTAAATGGTCGGTCTTTAGGTGGCAGATGATTACCGCATATATGGATGGTTTATGGATAAATAATAACACCGTCTTTATGGCTAGTTTGACTTAATTGGGTAACACTGACAATTTCTATATTATAATAACGTGAGATTTCTAAAGGTGGATCCTTAACCCCAGCATTTTATTTTTATTGAATCTTAAGCTTAATACTTCTTGTTGCCTGATCACCAAAAAGATTGATGTGGTAAACTTAGAATGAACTTGGAAAAGGGATTTTAGGTTTCAGCCTTAGATTCAATAGCTCACGATCTCCTTTAAGGATAGATAACCCTTAAAAGATTTCCTTCCAGGATAGACATATACCTGCCGGGTGGGGGTAGCCATAATTGGAACTTGAACTTGATGAATTCAGGTAACTTGGTTAACATAGACATATGATTAATTGGGTTATTTGGGTGTTTGCATCTGACCATCGACATAGGCTTTTGCATATTTTCGTGTTCCAGGTTAGCAGACTGATTTATTACACATATATAAGAGAATCAATTCATCATTAGAATAATATTGTGTGGAATCACAACCCTAGATATTTGAGTCTTTTGTTTATTTTACTTAGTATTTTCTTTTGTGTATTTATTTATTTATTTATTCAGCAAATCCACATTCAACCAATCAATCAGCAATCATTCTCTTCTCCCTTTAATTAGATACTTGTAAATAAATAGTTGTAGGCACTGCATTTTTGCATATAAGTCCCTATGATGAGTCTCATTTGCAGACACTACCTTTTAAGTCACGGAAGTCACGGGAAACGGACGTCGGAAGAGGAAATTCAGAATAATCATATCATCAGATTCATTTCACAAGTTCACTGTTTTCATTCGTGCTGCGTTCGTGACCACGTTCGAACGTCAAGCAGATTACGGGCGTTCGGATCGGCGTTCGAACGGTGTCGGTATTTCTGGTTTTGCTGCTAGCCTCATACCCAAGCCCAATTAGCCCACCAAATCCCATAAAACACATCCACATTAATAAAACACATATTTAACACATGGCGAATTAAATAAAATCTAAAAATCATATACCAAATTAAAATAAATATCAAATAAAATCATGCCTAATTAAAATCAATCAAGATTATTATATAACAAACTAAACAAATTGTATGCCTAATCCAAACAAATTAAATATATTAACTTCCTAAGTAACCAAATTTTATCCCCCAATCAATCTTTGATTTTCCTTGCTTGACACTAAATTAAACCCCCCCATTAATGCACCAAATACCTTACTTGTCAAGCAAGGAGAAGCCCTAGCCCTTTACCTATAAAAGAAACCCAATTCCAACACTTCCCCACCGGACTTTTCACGCATACACAACAAAAAGAAGAGTTCTCAATTCACGCCAACCCCAAGTAAAAAGCAACAAAGAATTCTCTCTCATCCTCCCCCCTCTACCACCAAAAATCATAGCCCTCTACAGCCCCTACATCCACCGAAACAGCAGCCCAGATAATCCCCCTACACTACCGAAAATCATAACCCCATACAGCCCTAAACTACCAAAAATCACAGCAGCTAAATCCCCAAAACAGTAACTAAAAACTGCACTCTAATATCACCTAAAACAGTACGAAAGCAGCAGCCAAAAACGCAACAAACGGTGACCAAAATACAGCAGTAAAATAGCAGCAAAACGGAGGGAAAACAGCAGCACGAACAGCGAAGCAGCGAAGGGAAACGTGAACCAGTGAACCGGAGGAGTTGCGGAGCATCCACCCTTCCGGCGACCGTGTACGGTACTTCCGAAAGTCGACATAAAAGGTTAAACCTGAGGACACTTTTTTGTATTCATTTTTTATTCATCTTTTAATTGTTTTAGTTATTTATTTCGTATGAGAGTCGTTTATGGATGCATGTTGTGGTTTTGAATAAAACGGAAAATGTGTCGCCTCTTGTGGTATATAGGATGGAAACCCAAACATAAATTCTGTAGCAGAATTAGAATGGACGGTAGTGGCGGTCTGTACTTGGGATACAACTCCACGTACCACTTGAGCAAACGGCGCATATTTGGTTTTATGTTGTTTTGATTCGTTTATTATCCGCTATTTAAATTCTGCATGTTATTTGTTTGAGTAATGATGAGGTAAAGCGCATGGGCTTAGTAAGTGCGATTAAAGGTCCTCTATTTCGAGGGGTTAAAATTCTTTACCACGATGTTTTACCGCGCCGGACGATGTATATTCGGTTGAATGTGAGATGTGTTCAATCGGGCATACGAAGTCCGATATTGTTGTTTTTTATCTCTTATATGCATTGTGTTATTAGCGTATGGGCTTAGTAAGTGCGATTAAAGGTCCTCTATTTCGAGGGGTTAAAATCCTTTACCACGATGCTTTGCCGCGCCGGATAATGTATATTCGATTGAATGTGAGATGTGTTCAATCGGGTATACGAAGTTCGATATTGTTGTTTTTTATCTCTTATATGCATTGTGTTATTAGCGCATGGGCTTAGTAAGTGTGATTAAAGGTCCTCTATTTCGAGGGGTTAAAATCCTTTACCACGATGTTTTGCCGCGCCGAATGATGTATATTCGGTTGAATGTGAGATGTGTTCAATCGGGTAACGAAGTCCGATATTGTTGTCTTTATTTCTTATATGCATTTTGTTATTAGCGCATGGGCTTAGTAAGTCGGATTAAAAGTCCTTTATTTGGAGGGGTTAAAATCCTTTACCACGATGCTTTGCCGCGCCGGGCGAGGTACACATGATTGGATGGGAATGAGTTCAATCGAACACGTGAGGTCCTACATTGTGGATTTGTTTGTCTATGTATGTGTTGCATGCATCTGGTCTGGTTCCGTTCGAACGCGTTCTCAAACGCTATACGAACATGAACCTTCTGTTTACCATTCGAACGCGTTTTCGGACGCTACTCGAACACGCACGTATTTTCTTAGTTTTATCATGCATCAGGTCTGGTCTCGTTCGAAAGCGTCCCAAACGCTACAGAAACGCGAACCTTCTGTTTACCGTTCGAACGCGTTTTACAAACGCTACACGAATGCGCACGTATTTTCTTTGTTTTATCATGTATCAGGTCTGGTCCTGTTCGAACACGTTTTCAAACGCTACACGAACGCGAGCCTTCTGTTTATCGTTCGAACGTGTTTATGAACGCTACACGAACGCACACACACTGAACTGAGTCTTTTTCATCATATTTTATGCATAATTGCCCATATTGGTTATCCCTTTGTATTACGAACCTGATTGCTTCTCTTTAATATGCATCCTTGTATAATTATTGCATGTTTGCGCTTCCATGATTATCAATGCAATGTGTTTGTGAAATTATGCGCTTGCCATTATTCTAATTCAATTTTATGCATGCTTGTATGATTATTGTTGCTTGCGTTTCCGTATCCATGAATATAATGTGCTTATGAATTTGCATGCTTGCCGTATTTCAATTTACTTTTATGCATGCAAATTCGGACATAGATTATATGCAAATAGGTTGTATGCAAACATAAAAAATGTGTTATATGCAAACTTAGATATGAGCTTTGTACTTATGCATGCGAACTTATGAGTAAATTATCCTTGGAAATAAATGTTGCTTAAGCTTGGTTGAATTATTGTACAAATCATTTTATTACAAGTGGCATAAGTAATGGACCATTTCGAACCCAACGGTTTGAGGTCTTCCCTTGCGAGGGGTGAGTGCGGCCTTAAATCTTTGTCCCGGTTCACACCGGGTGGCGACTCCATCATTCTCCGGTTTAGTCCCCCGCGGGCTACTCCGTACTCCCAACTAGGCCGCGAGCCTAGAATAGCATGTGTTGCCCAGTTTCTGTGTTCCCACAGTTTGGCGACTCCACTAGGGATAGAGAATCGGCCCCGAAATGATGTCTTGTAATATTATGATTAGTGCTTTAATTAACCGTGTCTACTGTAGGTTAAAAGGGGTTTAATTAAAGGCACTTTAAGGCTGGGTAATGGTTTGGTGTCTTCATTCATTCACTACCTTTCTATAAGGAAAAGCTGTGAAGGCACCTAGATAATCATTCATTCATAGCCTATTGTGATGGACTAATTTGGAGGACCCATTGTTTATTCCTGTCATCAAGCGATAAGAGCCTAAGAGACTAGGGTACTTAAGAGAGCCTCGCTCCACCCTCCCTCTGGGGAATCTACAACGGGAAATCCATCCGACAGTCAGTTACACACCATAACTCGTTGGCACGTACTGTAAGGTATAAAAAAGGTGCGCTCACTTGGTCACCCGAACCCTTGAATAGGGAGACCTAGTTGTGGGCAATCCTTCACCAGCAAGAGTCTTTGTCTACACTCCCGCAAACCCAGGCGTTCTGTTTCAGGGTCGGGTATCTTTTTGGAGTCTATAAGGTCCTGGATTTCATGGTGGAGGCGAGCACAATTGTCAGTGTCATGGCCTTTCTGTTGGTGGAAATGACAGTATTGGCTCAGGTTAAGATGTGGTGGTGGAGGGTTGGGAAGTGGTTTGGTCTCCAGGGGTTTCAGAAGTCCTTGTCTTTTTAATTTCTCCAACACCTTAGACAATGGCCTCCATAAGTTGGAGAATCTCCAATTCCGGATGGCAGCAATCTCCGTAGAAACAGGTTTGGTACCTGATGTTCCCTCAATAGGCCTCCTACTTAGGCCATAAAACTTCATGTTCTGTGCTTCTTCTTCTTCAATATCCATGACAGTTTCCCTCAACTGTTGGAAGTCATTGATCATGGAGGTCATCCTCCTTAGTTTCCCATAGATGGAGGGCTTGGTGCACTTGATAATCATCTTAATTTGGTCCTTCTCTAAGGGCCGAGTCTGCATCTTTAGGAGCTAGCTTCTCCAGCGGTCTACATACTCTTTGAAGCTTTCCTCCGGCTTCTGCTTAGTGTTCTCCAAATATCGGAGTGACAAATCAATCTCCAGATCTGTAACATATTGCTTCAGAAAAGCATCAGCCAGTTCCCTCCAATCTTCCTTAATCTTCTTCTCAAGGTTGTGATACCAAACTACCGGCGCTCCCTCAAGTGACATTCCAAACATTTTCTGCACTTGACTCTTGGATAAACCCACTGAACTCATAACTGAAACATACTGACGGAGATGGACCCTCGGATCCCCATTCCCGTTGAACTTAGCCATATCTGGCATCTTGAACTGAGCTGGCAACTGTTCTTCGAAGGTCATTGCCGCATAATCTAACAACTCCTCATGTTTACCCCTCATTTTGCGGGTAATTGTTTCAACCTGGTCCTGAAGCTTCTGAAATTCTGCCTGAGACCCAATCACTCTGCCTGTTGCATACTCTGCCATGTCGTCATCAAAAGTGGGGATATCATCCCCCAACCCATTCGGAGGCTCCTCGCGCCTCACATTCTCAGAATTCCCCCCAGCACGGGGTACAGCCATACCAGCCACAACAGTAGTCAAGGCTTGCAACTGTTCAGTAATTTTGGCGAGACCGTTTTCCAACTGATCTATCCGAGATACCTCATTATCGGATGTACTCATATTTGTTACCGGTCTTTTAGTGAGCCTTCCATCTTTCATAACCCAACAGGAATCTATGATGTCTTTTATAGACATAGGGGGTGTTAACATGATATATGTATGCATGAGATGAATGAGATGCATGCGATATAAGGAATATATCAATTCATTAAAATTTTCACACAAATCAGCCCATCATCATTATAGAAGCTTTTGGGCTAACTGTCATAGGAGTGAACTCGTCCCAGTTTAAATGGCCCACCAAGTTCACATCTTATGGAAAGAAGTCCAACCGTATCCAAATGATAATGTTCCTAAACACAAACATATAATGGCCCATTGGCACTTTAGAAGCTTTTGGCCCAATCATCATAAGATACGTTCTTGTCCCAGTTTAAATGGCCCAACAAGCCCATACCTCATGACAAAAGGTTCGAATGGATCCAAACGACAATGTTCCCAAATACGAGCATACAAAAATAATTTCTACAGAGTGTCTTCATCATCAGCAGACACTTCATCCTCCGCAACCAGGTTCTTCTCAGACTTCTTATCTTCTTCGAGAGTCAGGCTCTCCAACTTCATCAGTTCTTCTTCCCAATTCTCTTCCTCCACAGCTTCTTCGGTCAGCGGCTTCTTACCCAACATATCCTGGAAGATCTAAATCCAGGCACCACGGTCCCATTAACTTCTATTGGTTCAGGCTCACCTTGATACCCCGAAGCCTTCACAAAGCATTCCATCAATTTCAGCCCTTTCTTTTTTACCTTCGGCTTTTCCTCATCAGATTTGTACCCCAAACCCCTCCGAGTAGTTTGTCCTCTAAAGTCTGGCAGTTTCGAACCCTCAACCGGCTCGAACTTCATTTTTCCTATGATCCTAGCTACCTTAGGATCCACCCATTCCTCAAAAGTTGCCGACACTTGGAACCTCGTGAAAGGTTGTATTTCCAAAGCATCCACATCATTGTCTACCTTAGCTCGGATGGTGACAATTTCTCCCCCATACGGGAACTTAATCATCTGATGCAGAGTGGAGGGCACGCCCCCAAGCTTATGAAACCAAGGCCTTCCCAACAATAAGGCAAAAGTGGCTGGGATATCCAGCACTGTGAACTCAACTTCGTCCTCAATAGGACCAACCTTGACCACTGCTACAAATATACCCTCAACTTCCTGCTTACTATCATCATAAGCCTTGATAGTCATACTAGAGGGATCCAGATCTGTTGTTTTTATACCCAGCTTGGCCAAAATCTTTGACGGGCACACATTAATGGATGAGCCGTCATCCACCATCACACAAGAGGTCCTTTTACCCCTCACTTCAGCTCTGATAAACAAAGGTCTATTATGATTTCTCCCCTCAGCTGGGAGTTCTTCCTCAGAAAAAGTGATTGCCTGCAAAGCCTCCTTTTGCACTGACCCAACAAACATTGCGGGGTTGGCATCCTCCGTCACCACTATCTTGCTTAAGGCCTCAACCATGGCCCGCCTGTACTCCTGAGATGCACACAACAAATCCCAAATACTCAATTGTGCTCGGGTAAAAAAATGCTTCCGTATGAAGCCCGCTATCAAGAAGTAGAGAAGATCTGTTTGGTAGTAGTACAGACATCCAGAAAATTGCGGCATTACTTCCAATCTTACAAGATCCAGGTAGTGGCAAAGGAGAATCCTCTGAAATATCTGCATTCAGTGCCTTCGCTAGTGGGGAAATTGGGCAGATGGTTAGTGTTGCTGACAGAGTTTGACATTGAGTACCTCACTACCAAAGTGATCAAGGGGCGAGCCATAGCAGAGTTTCTGGCATTGCAACCTATTGAAGGGGATCAACAAGTTTGAATTTCCAGATGAAGAGATCCAAGCAATAACAGTTCAGAGATAGAAAATGTATTTTGACGGAGCAGTGAATTGCAAGGGAGCTGGAATTGGGATCGTGATAGTGACCCCCGAAGGAGAGACTTTGCCTTTGGCCAAGAGGTTGACGTTCAGAGTAACTAACAACATGGTCGAGTATGAAGCATGTGCTTTTGGTTCCTCCTATCTTGCTCCCAGATGTGGGGTGTATCTTCTTGTAAAGCACGTAATCTTTCAATCTCCCAATAATGTTTCATTTTTCAATCACCTGAAAAATAAAATAAGGAAATAAAAATTACAGATAAAGAAAATTAGATACAAGTAAATTAGATAGCTTCAAAATTAATAACTCAAGAAAAATAAGTCCCCGGCAACGGCGCCAAAAACTTGACCGGCGTAAACACACATGTATAACGCAAGCGCACGTATCGTTCAAGTAGTATAAAAATATCGATCCCACGAGGACTTAATTCCTACTGTTGTTATTAATTATTGAATTTATTTATTTACAAATATCTAATTGAGGGTGAAAAGAATGATTGCTTGATTGATTTGGTTGATTGTAGTTTTGCAAAATAAATAAATAAATAAAAAGACAAAAAAAATACTAAGGAAAATAACAAAAGACACAAAGATCTAGGGTTGTGAATCATTCTAATATCTTTTAAAAGATGAAGTGATTATTTTATGTTTGGGTAATAAATCAGTTTACTAACCTGGAACACGATATTATGCAAAAGCCTCTGTCGATGGTCAGACGCAAACACCCAGTTTAACCCAATTGAACCATATATCTATGTCAACCAAATTATTTGGATTCATTAAGTTTAAGTTCCAATTACGGCTACCCTCGCCCGACAGGTATATGTCTATCCTGTAAGGAAATCTATTAAAGGGTTATCTATCCTCAATGAAGATCGTGGGCTATTAAGTCTAAGGCTGAAACCTAAAATCCCTATGTCTAGTTCATTTTAGATTTACCACAACAATCTTATTGGTGATCAGACAACAGGAAGCATTAAGCTTAAGACTTAATAAGTAAACCTTTAAATTACCCAAACTATAAAATAACCCCTTTATAAACCGGTGATATTAGAATTCATCACAACCCCAGATAACTAACACATAACTAAGGCTAGTAAAAACTTAAATAAAATAAAAGACATAAAGTAAAATGTTGAAAATTAAATTGCTGAAAAGTAAATGACGGAAAGTAAATGCTGAAATTAAATTACTGAAAAGTAAATGCTAAAGTAAAATGCTGAAAGTAAATGCTGAAAGTAAATTGCTGAAAAGTAAATGCTGCTGAAAAGTAAATTGCTGAAAAGTAAATGCTGCGAAAGTAAATGCTGAAAGTAAATTGCTGAAAAGTAAATAAAGTAAAAGTACAATAAAAGAAAATGTTGAGGTAAAAGGATCCACTTTTATTACTTCTCTTTTTAGATATCTCCCTTAATATAATATATTAACTTTGCATGATAATTACCAACCGACCAATCAGGCGGTATCCAGTTTAGTCAGGTTAAAACCAATTTAAATAATTACCAACCGACCAATATGGCGGTATCCTCGTTAAGTCAGGTTTTAACTAGTTTATATATTATAATTAAGGGAGATTAATCTAAATATTAGTAATAAAAGTTTTACCTTTTACCCCAGCAAAGGGGAGTTACCTCCTCATTACTGAAAAGTAAAAAAACTAAAAATTAAAGAAAGAAAAGTAATGTACGTAAAAGTAAATTGCGGAAAGTAAAAACTGAAAAGTAAAGAAAAGAAAGTGCGAAAGCGGGAAGGAAATTACTACTAAAAGCTGTAAATAAACAAACAAGATACAATCTTCTTAGTATTCTTAAGGAATTCCTTAAAAGAAAGTATGAATTTTACAAATGAAATGGCTTGGTATTTATAGACAAAATTTTGCCTCCATCAAATCATCCACCAAATCAATAATTAATTGCTCCACTTATTGCTCCACTAATTGCTCCACCAAATCCATTATTAATTGCTCCACTAATCTCTTATCATGTTTTGTGATGATTTGATAATTTTATTATTTATTTATTAATTTATTTTTGCTTTGAAAATGATTGAAAGAAACTTTAATAATTACACACAACACACTTTTGGATTGTTCATCAATTGCGCACATGAAAGCTTCCGAATTCGAAATTATTTTGTCTTTCAAAGTTGTAGATCTTTGAGTCTTCTTTAATCTGGAACTTGAATCAGCTCAATCCGATAACTGAGTAAAAAGTTATGCCCAAAATACGACAGATGCGCAAAATTGGAATTTCCAAAACTCCACTTCGTTAAAACGCCCTTTCAAGTTACAATCTCCAAAATTAATATGTCAAGTCCAATTTTTGCCCTTATTTGACCCACATTTCATCCTAAATGATTTCATTGTGTCCCAATATTATTTTATCTGCAAAATAAACTAAAACATATCAAAACGTTCATCAAACCCGGGAAACTAAACAAAATATTAAGTAAAAGGGGCGGTAAATATTGATATATTTTCCGCTCATCACACCCCCAAACCTAACATTTTGCTTGTCCTCGAGCAAAAAAAACAAAATAAAATACAAGAAACAATTAAAATTAAACTAAGCCACTTTCGTAGGGATCGCGGTTGCATTTAGCATATGCAACAAGCCTTTAAACCCCTAGGTGTCCCTAGTGGACGAGTTATAGTCTCGTAAGGGTTTATAGCAACGATACCCAAAAACGTTTTACAAAAGTAAAAAGATAATAAAAATAATGCACACAAAAGCAAAAAGACAAGCGAAAAGAGAATAAAGATGTTAGTGACTAATCAGGTGAAACTTCTACTCCAAGTTACTAGTTGTTTTCTTTCATTCTAAATTACTGAATAAGTAAATTCTCCGATTATATTTACCATTCTCCATATACACAGCCAACAAAATATTAAACAACTCATTTTTGCCCACAACAGTCATAAGTGCAGTTGATAAGAGAGTAATATTTTTGTCATAAAGTTTTATCAGAATTCACACCCTTTTGCAGCAATGGAATAATTTTTCGGATTTTTTTTTTACTCCATTGCTTTTTGATATGCTTCCTCCAATTAAACTAGAGCACTGAATATTACAAACTTTTCAATTTTAGCTAATGTCCGTATATTACTATGCATGTTGATAATATCTGCTAACTGAGCAAATGAAGATCCATTTTAGTCAGTATTATGGAGAATTCACAAATTAAATAATTCAAAAGGAAATAAACAAAAATTAACTTGTTCGAAAATGGGTTTGAGATACGTCTCAGGAGTGAAAACTCATTACTAAGCTATCTCTTACCAATTCCACCTTTTTAGTCAAAATAAAAACACAAAAACGCAAAATATTTTTGTAATTTTTGAAAAATTTTCAATTTTTTTTTTTATTTTTCGAAAATTTTGGCCTAAAAATAAAAATAACACACAAACTAAAAATAAGGTATTGATCAACTAATTTCCTCCCCCAAACCTAAATGAGACATTGTCCCCAATGTCTTAAACAGTAGAAGAAGAGTTTAGAAGATAATACTGGTTAGCCGAAATTCTACAGGAAGTTAAAGGTTAAGATCCATATTAATCTGATGCCTCTTACCACGATCGTCCTCGAACCAATTTATCTTTGAAAGGATAGGGTCAACTTGTGGTTCATAGGCTAAGATTTGGTCAATTAGATCTGGAACAGTTCTGGCAGTGAAGAGGAGTTCTTTTAAGGGTTTTGACACGAACCCATTTCTCCGGGCAACATCAAGAAACACACAAAGAAAATCATAAAATCCATCAACGTTAAACAGCCCAATTGGTTTCTGGTGTATGTTCAAGTTCGCCAAGATAACATTATAAAAATTTCCTCCAATGTACCCAAGCCACTTGGCAAAGCAATAAAATCATCAGCTCGGTTAATCATTTCTACCAGTCGTTCAGACATACCTGGCACGATCAGTTCCTCTCCGTTTGATGGTTCAATAAGATTTGCCTCTGCCAAGGGTTTTGGGATGATTCCCAAAACGTGACTGCCTCCCTCCTGTACAGCCTTTGAAACGATCCCCATTAGTCCAAGATTGCCTCCGCCATATATTAAGTGCATATTCCTTGCAGCTAAGACTCGACCCAATTCTTGTGCTACTTCTACGTATTGTGGCTTAACACCAACACTACTACCGCAAAACACACAGATGTTTTCAACTCGTCTTCTTGAAGTGGCTTCCATTTTTATATATTTCTTTCTTAAATCTGGATGCCTTCCAAAGTGCAATGACGAGCTGAATTTATAGTACCTGAAAAGGGTGAGCAATAAAAGCACTAATATCTTCCAAAGGACGATTGTTAGCTAAACAACAAAAGAAATCGTGAAAGGTCAAAAAAAATATGGATCCTGTCTACGAAAATAAAGATAATTACAACAGAAAAGCGAATCAAAGCAATAATTAAGGCAACCGAATTGTGTACGCAATACGCCACTCATTTGGTATATAAATCCATTAGGATGCGTCTCAAGATTTCATTCCTTACTCAGCCATCGCTAATGAATTGGTTCTCATCTTTGTGATTACCAAACATCATTCCTTCTGTCTTAAAATATTCCGTTTGTGTTTTTCCCTACAAAACAACACACAAAATTAAAAACTCTACAACATGTATACACAAAATATGAAAACAGAAATTACAACAAATTGCATGGGTTGCCTCTCTGCTAGCGCTAAATTTTTCGTCTTTAGCCAGACGTGACTGAAATCCATCTGTCAAGGAGGTTTCAGCGTCGTTTTGGATGTCCGATTAAAGACAATCCCATGAGCGTTGCTTTTGAAGAGTCTCTTCCAACGGTAAGGTAGCATAAAATTTTTTGCCCATTTAGTGCTTATGCCACCTTTTTGCTCCTTGTTGCTCCAGTGGTTCCTGCAAAGAAGAAAAAGAAAATCAGAAGGTCTCATATGGTGCTTGACTTGGAATGGGAGTTCCATTCTGTCAAGCTTCTGGGCGATATCTTTGATTTGTACTCCCCAAAACAGCGATGTTTCTACTGAATGCCCTGGATCTTTATTAAGGTCAGACATTTGCTCCTCCATTTTCTCTGCTTCTTGCTCCACCTTTTCTTCACATATGTGTTTGAAAATTTCTGCATTCAGCTCTTCATCTGTCATCTGTGAAATACATGCTTCAAAATTGTCAACCTGAGGATGAAAAGATGTTTCTGACATTAGGTTTTCATCCTCTGATACGAATGGAATGGATGGTTCAGATAGATCTTCTTCAAACATCATGGTAAAGCATGCTCCAAGATCTTCATTTTGAGGATTAAAAGTTTGATCCTCCGTTGTTGGTGCAGTTGGTACAAATAGATCAGTTTCATCTTCGTCATCCTCGTCATAATAAAAATCAAATCGAGACTTTACCGGTTCGGGCTCCTAAACTGATACCTCTGATTCTTGATTCTGCTCAACAACCTCTCTTCTGCTAAAGTGTCATCGTGAAATGCTTGGTACTCGAAGGCTTCATCTGAAAATGGTCCTTCAGGTATGTAGCTCTGGTTTTCTGTTAATTGTCTGATCTGCTCAGTCATTCTCTGAATGGATTCTGATTGTCTCTGAATACTTTCGAGTTGATTTTGGAATGTTTCAAGCATTGTATCCAATTTTTCATCTCGTTTCTTGAACACATCTTTGAGCATGTCAATCATCTGATATTCTTCTGATTGTTCTGATTGTTGATGAAGATCATTGTAGGTGGGTGGTGGATAAGATGGAAAATGTGGTTCTGTGAAATGTGATGGCTCGTCATACCATGAAGGATCTTGATAGCTCTGCCACCTTGGATGGTAGTTGTATTTGCAATAATCTCTAGGGTGGTTACCATTACATATGTCACATCTCCCCATTGCGTTCTGTTGAGCAAATGTAATATTGCTTGGTTCTGGCATCCAGTGATAATTGTTGGGCTGGACAACAGGCCTCAGAAAACTGGACTGTTGTTCTCAGATGTGGGGTGTATCTTCTTGTAAAGCACGTAATCTTTCAATCTCCCAATAATGTTCCATTTTTCAATCATCTGAAAAATAAAAGAAGGAAATAAAAATTACAGATAAAGAAAATTAGATACAAGTAAATTAGATAGCTTCAAAATTAATAACTCAAGAAAAATAAGTCCTCGGCAACGGCGCCAAAAACTTGACCGGCGTAAACACACACGTATAACGCAAGCGCACGTATCGTTCAAGTATTATAAAAATATCGATCACACGATGACTTAATTCCTACTGTTGTTATTAATTATTGAATCTATTTATTTACAAATATCTAATTGAGGGTGAAGAGAATGATTGCTTGATTGATTTGGTTGATTGTAATTTTGCAAAATAAATAAATAAATAAAAAGACAAAAAAAAATACTAAGGAAAATAACAAAAGACACAAAGATCTAGGGTTGTGAATCATTCTAATATCTTTTAAAAGATGAAGTGATTATTTTATGTTTGTGTAATAAATAAGCTTACTAACCTGGAACACGATATTATGCAAAAGCCTATGTCGATGGTCAGACGGAAATACCCAGTTTAACCCAATTGAACCATATATCTATGTCAACCAAATTATCTGGATTCATTAAGTTTAAGTTCCAATTACGGCTACCCCCGCCCGACAGGTATATGTCTATCCTGTAAGGAAATCTATTAAAGGGTTATCTATCCTCAAGGAAGATCGTGGGCCATTAAGTCTAAGGCTGAAACCTAAAATCCATATGTCCAGTTCATTTTAGATTTACCACATCAATCTTATTGGTGATCAGACAACAAGAAGCATTAAGCTTAAGACTTAATAAGTAAACCATTAAATTACCCAAACTATAAAATAACCCCTTTATAAACCGGTGATATTAGAATTCATCACAACCCCAGATAACTAACACATAACTAAGGCTAGTAAAAACTTAAATAAAATAAAAGACATAAAGTAAAATGCTAAAAATTAAATTGCTGAAAAGTAAATGACGGAAAGTAAATGCTGAAATTAAATACTGAAAGTAAATACTGAAAGTAAATTGCTGAAAAGTAAATGCTGAAAGTAAATTGCTGAAAAGTAAATTGCTGAAAAGTAAATGCTGAAAGTAAATTGCTGAAAAGTAATGCTGAAAGTAATTGCTGAAAAGTAAATAAAGTAAAAGTACAATAAAAAAAAATGATGAGGTAAAAGGATCCACTTTTATTACTTCTATTTTAGATGTCTCCCTTAATATAATATATTAACTTTGCATGATAATTACCAACCGACCAATCAGGCGGTATCCAGTTTAGTCAGGTTAAAACCAATTTAAATAATTACCAACCGACCAATATGGCGGTATCCTCGTTAAGTCAGGTTTTAACTAGTTTATATATTATAATTAAGGGAGATTAATCTAAATATTAGTAATAAAAGTTTTACCTTTTACCCCAGCAAAGAGGAGTTGCCTCCTCATTACTGAAAAGTAAAAAATGTGAAAATTAAAGAAAGAAAAGTACTGTACGTAAAAGTAAATTGCGGAAAGTAAAAACTGAAAAGTAAAGAAAAGAAAGTGCGAAAGCGGAAATTAATTACTAAAAGCTGTAAATAAACAAACAAGATACAATCTTCTTAGTATTCTTAAGGAATTCCTTAGAAGAAAGTATGAATTTTACAAATGAAATGGCTTGGTATTTATAGATAAAATTTTGCCTCCATCAAATCATCCACCAAATCAATAATTAATTGCTCCACTGATTGCTCCACTAATTGCTCCACCAAATCCATTATTAATTGCTCCACTAATCTCTTATAATTTTTCGTGATGATTTGATAATTTTTATTATTTATTTATTAATTTATTTTTTGCTTTGAAAATGATTGAAAGTGACTTTAATAATTACACACAAGACACTTCTGGATGGTTTATCAATTTCGGGCATGAAATCTTCAGAATTCGAAATTATTTTGTCTTTAAAAGTTGTAGATCTTTGAGTCTTCTTTAATTGGAACTTGAATCAGCTCAATCCGATATCGGAGTAAAACGTTATGCCCAAAATACGACAGATGCGCAAAATTGGAATTTCCAAAACTACACTTCGTTAAAACGCCATTTCAAGGTACAATCTCCAAAATTAATATGTCAAGTCCAATTTTTGCCCTTATTTGACCCACATTTCATCCTAAATGATTTCATTGTGTCCCAATATTATTTTATCTGCAAAATAAACTAAAACATATCAAAACGTTCATCAAACCCGACCAATCAGACGGTATCCGGTTTAGTCAGGTTAAAACCAATTTAAATAATTACCAACTGACCAATATGGCGGTATCCTCGTTAAGTCAGGTTTTAACTAGTTTATAGATTATAATTAAGGGAGTTAATTTAAATATTAGTAATAAAAGTTTTACCGTTTACCCCAGCAATGGGGAGTTACCTCCTCATTACTAAAAAGTAAATTGCTGAAAAGTAAAGAAAAGAAAGTATTGTGCGTAAAAGTAAATTGCAGAAAGTAAAGACTGGAAAGTAAAGAAAAGAATGTGCAAAAGCATAAATTAATTACTGAAAGCTGTAAATAAACAAACAAGATACAATCTTCTTAGTATTCTTAAGGAATTCCTTAGAAGAAAGTATGCATTTACAAATGAAATAGCTTGGTTTTTATAGGCAAAATTTTGCCTCCACCAAATCCATTATTATTGCTCCACTAATTGCTCCACCAAATTCATTATTAATTGCTATCATGTTTGGTGGGAGTTTGACTTTTTTTTTTTTGCTTTGAAAATGACTTTAATAATTACGCATAACATACTTCTGGATGTTTCATTGATTTCAGTCATGAAACCTTCCGAATTCGAAATTATTTTGTTCTTCCAAGTTGTAGAGATTTGAGTTTTCTTTAATCTGAAACTTGCATCAGCTCAATCCGATATCGGAATAAAACGTTATACCCAAAATACGACAGTTGCGCAAAATTGGAATTTCCGAAACTGCACTTCGTTAGAACGCCCTTTCAAGTTTCAAATCTCCAAAATTAATATGTCAAGTCCAATTTTTGCCCTTATTTGACCCACATTTCATCCTAAATGATTTCATTAAGTCCCAATATTATTATATCTGTAAAATAAACTAAAACACATCAAAACATTCATCAAACCCGAGAAACTAAACAAAATATTAAGTAAAAGGGGTGGTAAATATTGATATATTTTCCGCTCATCAGCCACCTTTTTAAAATTTGTCCCTTCTATGGTTCCTGAAAAGAAAGAAAGAAAATCAGAAGGTCTCGTATAGTGTTTGACTTGGAATGAGAGTTCCATTTTGTCAAGTTTCTGGGCGGTATCTTTGATTTGTACTCCCTAATACAATGATGTTTCTCCTGAATGTATGAGATTTTCAATATGGTCAGACATTTGTTCCTCCATTTGTTATGCATCTTGCTCTATTTTTTCTTCACAGATGTATTTTAAGATTTCTTTGTTCAGCTCTTCATCTGTAATCTGTGAAATGCATGCTCCATATGTGTCAACCTGAGGATGTAAAGATGTGTCTGATTATAATTTTTTGTCCTATGTGGTTGATATGAATGGCTCAGATAACTCTTCTTCAAAAATCAGTGCAATGCATGTTCCAAGATCTTTATGTTGAGGGTGCAGAGTTTCATCCTTACTTGTAGTTGGTACAAACAGCTCTACTTCTTGATCCTCGTCAGAGAATAATAAAAATCAAATTGAGATTTTTCTTGTTCGGACTCATGAACTGATACCTCTGATTCTTGATACTGCTCAGCCTCTTCCTCTATTACGGTGTCATCGTGAAATGCTTGATACTTGAAGGCTTCATCAGTTTGTTCTGAAAATGCTCCTTGAGGTATGTGGCTCAGGCTTTCTGTTAATTGTCTCATTTGATCAATCATTCTTTTTATGGATGTCGCGTTACTCTGAAACATTTCATCCATTGCAACCTATTTTTCGTCTTGTTTCTTGAGCCAATCTTTGAGCATGTCAATCACCCGATGACTTAATTTCTACTATTGTTATTAATTATTGATACTATTTATTTAGTGGTATCTAATTAAATGGAGAAGAGAATGATTGATGATTGATTGGTTGAATATGGATTTTCTGAATAAATAAATACACAAAAGAAAATACTAAGGAAAATAAACAAAAGACTCAAATATATAGGGTTGTGATTCCACACAATATTATTCTAATGATGAATTGATTCTTTTATATATGTGTAATAAATTAGTCTGCTAACCTGGAACACGAAAATATGCAAAAGCCTCTGTCGATGGTAAGATGCAAACACCCAAATAACCCAATTAATCATATGTCTATGTTAACCAAGTTACCTGAATTCATTAAGTTCAAGTTCCAATTATGGCTACCCGCACCCGACAGGTATATGTCTATCCTGGAAGGAAATATTTTAAGGGTTATCTATCCTTAAGGGAGATCGTGAGCTATTGAATCTAAGGCTGAAACCTAAAATCCATTTTCCAAGTTCATTCTAAGTTTACCACATCAATCTTTTTGGTGATCAGGCAACAAGAAGCATTAAGCTTAAGATTCAATAAACAAACTAACGTATTACCCATAGTATAATTGAATCAATTATTAAGCATGTTTATATTGTGTTTCATCACTAAACTAGAATAAAAATAAAATACTGGGGGTTAGAGATCCACCTTTAGAAATCTCACTTTATTATAATATAGAAATTTTCAGTGTTACCCAATTAAGTCCAACAAGCCATAAGGCGGTGTTATTATTTATCCATAAACCAGCCAAATATGCGGTAATCATCTGTCACCTAAAGACCGACCATATAAGCGGTGTCACATTATGTTACATAAATAAAACCAGCCATTAAGGTGGTATCAACTTTAATCCATATTATTAAATTACAATTTCCATATTATAATATAAGTGAGATTAATCTATCTTTACTATTTCTAATTTAGAAATCTCCTTTTTAGTAATATATAAATTTGCATGATATTACCAACCGACCATATAGGCGGTATCCTGATTAAGTCAGATTTTGAATTAATTCCAACCGACCATATAGGTGATATCCAATTTAGTTAGGTTAAAATCAATTTTATTAAGTCCAACCAATCATAAAGGCGGTATCCAATTAAGTCAGGTTTTAAGATAATTTATATATTATAATTGAGGGAGATTAATCTAAATTATAATAATAAAAGCTTCACCATTCCCCCAGCAGAAAATTAACTACTAAACATAAAAGAAATAAAAAGTAAATAAACTACTATTACTATTAAAAATAAAAATGCATAATTGAAAGTGCAAAAATTAAATAAATAAAAATAAAGTTCAGAACCTTAGGAAAGTATTACTACTACTATTAAAAATAAAAATACATAAATTAAATAACTAAAACTAAACAAACAAGATACAATCTTTAATCCCCTATTAGAAACTTCAGGAAGGTATGAAAATTTGAAATGAAATCGAGTTGAATTTATAGGTAAACTTTCGACACACGCGTCGCGACGCGCCGTTGATTTATGCCACTTGTCCGTGGCTTCGTGAGATGCTGAAACATGTACGTGTTTTTTTGTCGGTAGCTGAATTATTGGCTCGGTGTCGTGACGCGTAAACTTGTGTGAGTCACGACACTGACTTCAGCAATGACGTGTATTATTGGCAGCATGGGATGATGATACGTGTCTGGCATATGTTAGCAAGATTGTTGTGTTGTTAACACGTGGCAGGTGCATGTTAGCAAGTGCGTATGATAGCAAGTTTCTCTGATGTTGACACGTGTCAGATGCATGTTAGCGGTTGCGACTCAGAAGGGATGCGCATCGCAACCCAGAAATGATAATTTTGCCCTTTTACCCTGTTTTTCGTTGTTTTGGCCCTGATTTGATTCCAGTGAGTCCTGAAACCTTATTTATCTAGAAAATACACAAAACACATCAAAATATTCACAAAACCCGAGAAACAATACAAATTATTTAGTATAAGGGGCGAGAAGTTATTTTTGCCTCTCTCGATATCATATGTGGCCTACTGCTCTCCAAGATGTGTAATGCATTGAAATTATGTAGCGATACCACCTTGTGTTATCGTAAGAAATCCATACCCAAAGACATCTCCATATCATCAAGTGGAATGATTGAAAATTCAACCTTTTCGCACCAATTACCAAGACATATAACCATGTCATGAACTACGCCATAAGTCGGCCTTCACCTACCATTTACCATCTTTCGGAACCCTCATTGCGTGACCAATTTTAGCTCTAAATTCCTTATTGTTGCACTACTCATAAAGTTGTGTGAAGCCCCTCGTATCAACTAGCCCTATCTTGCCGTTGATGTTGGTGCTCACATGCATCAAGTATTTTTCTTGGTGTTTTCCATTGTGAGATATTCCTTAAGGCATTGAGAAGTTGTAGTGCCTCATGGATGCCTCTTTTCATTCCCTCCATCATGGTGTTGAAAGCCTATTCCTTGGACATTCACGCAACCAATGATAAGTGGCCTTACATAAGAATCAATCACCCCGTGGCTTTTTGACCTTCTTACCATCTTGTTTTCCCCATGTCTTGCAACCTATTCTCATCCCAATGAGAGTTTCCCACCATTTTGTTACATCTTTGATATTGTTTCTCCCATTTGATCCCCTCGAAAATCCACCAAGGTTTCCTTCATAGTTAAGGCTGTACAAATATCATTCACCCTACGTCTTTCTAAATCTATCGCTACCCATGGTTGTAAGCCCTCTAAAAAGTCATACAATAAGTTGTCGTCGCTCATATTACTCACTCACAATATCAAACACGAGAATTCCTCGACATATTCTATAATAGTTTTAATTTGTCTCAAATTTTAAATCATATGTTGCGCCTCTTGCGACACCTTTTTAGAGGGAATTGCCTCTTAATTTCCACATTTAATTTATCCCATGCACTAATCGTGCATTCACCCATTTGGATCTCCGCGTATTTCCTACACCTCTAAGAAATAGCCTGATCAGAAAGATACATGGTTGCGATATATATTTTATCCTACTCATCCTGCAAGCCAATTACTTCGAATTATCTCTCCATTTGCCAAATATAGTTCTCAAGTGCCTTAGCAACCCGCTTGCCGCTAAACTCTTTTGGCTTCGGAGCATCCACCATTAGTTTGGCACCACACATGTGTGTGACCAATGCAAACAATGTTATTGCCGTTTTGCATATTGTCCCCAATGTCTAAAAAAGTAGAAGAAGAGTTTAGAAAATAGTACCTAGTTAGCTGAAATTCTACATCTAAAAAGAAAATTAAAGGTTAAGATCCAAATTTATCTGACGCTTCTTACCACGATCATTAACGGACCAGTTTATCTTGGAAATGATAAGGTCAATTTGTGGTTCAAAAGCTAAGAGTTGGTCAATTAAATCATAGGCTATTTTGGCAGTGAAGAGGATATATTTTACAGGTTTTGAAACAAACCCATTTCTCCTGGCGTCATCAAGAAACACACAAAGAAAGTCATAAAATCCATCAGCATTAAACAGTCCAATTGGTTTCTGGTGTATGTTCAAGTTCGCCTAAGATAGCACTGTACAAATTTCCTCCATCGTGCCCAAGCCACATGGTAAAGAAATAAAAGCATCGGCAGGGTTAATCATTTCCACAAGTCGTTTAGACATACCTGGCACAATACATTCATCTTTGTTTGATGGTCCTATAAGATTTGTCTCACCAAAGGTTTTGGGATGATTCCCAAAACTTGACTTCCTCCTTCCTGTACGGCCCTTGAAACGTACCTCATTAGTCCAAGATTGCCACCACCATATACTAAGTGCATATCCTTTCAGCTATGACTTTACCCAATTCTTGTGCTGGCGCAACGAATTCTGGTTTAGAACCAACACAGGTACCGCAAAACACACAAATGTTTACAACTCGTCTTCTTGAAGTTGCTTCCATTTTTTTTAAGTATTTCTTTCTCAAATTTAGATGTCTTCAAAAGTGCAATAACTAGCTGAATTTATAGAACTTGAAAAAGAATGAGTAATAATAGCACTAGTACCTGCCAAATGATAATTATTAGCTAAACAGTAAAATATATCGTGAAAGTCAAAAAGTCTGGATCCTGTTGGCAAAAATTAAGGAAATCACAACCAAAAAGTAAATGAAAGGAATAATTTAAGGCAACGGAATTGTGTTCGCAATACGCCACTTGCTTGGTATATAAATCCATTAGGATGTGTCTCAATAATCCATTCTTTACTCAGCCATCAATAATGAATTAAATCTCATCCTTGTGATTGCCAAACACCATTCCTCCTATCTTGCTCTGCCTTAAATGCTTTGTTTATGTTTTTCCCTTAAAATATCACACAAAATTAAAAACTCTACAACATGTATACACAAAATAAACATAAATTGCAATAATAAAAATTGCATGGGTTGCCTCCCTGCTAGTGCTAAATTTTTCATCTTCAGCCAAATGTGACTGAAGTCTATCCGTCAAGGAGGTTTCAGCGTGGTTTTGGACATCCGATTAAAGACAATCCCATGAGCGTTGCTTTTGAAGGGTATCTTCCAATGATGAGGTGGCCAAAAGAATTTTGTCTGACTTAGTGCTTGTGCCACCTTTTTAAATTTTGTCGCTCCAGTAGTTCCTGAAAAGAAGAAAGAAAATCAAGAGGTCTCGTATGGTGCTTGACTTTGAATGGGAGTTCCATTCTGTCAAGCTATTGGGCGTTGTCTTCGATTTGTACTCCCCAATATAGTGATGTTTCTCCTGAAGTCATAAGATCTATATTATGGTCAGACATTTGCTCCTCCATTTGTTTTGCTTCTTGCTCCACTTTTCTTCACATATGTATTTTAATATTTCTTTGTTCAGCTCTTCATCTGCCATCTGTGAAATGCATGCTCCATATGTGTCAACCTGAGGATGTAAGCATGTGTCTGATTGTAGGTCTTTATCCTTCATGGTTGGTATGAATGGTTCGGGTAGCTCTTCTTCAAACATCAGTGCAATACATGCTCCAAGATCTTCATTTTGAGGATGCAGAGTTTCATCCTCCCTTGTTGGTGTAGTTGGTACAAAAGCTCTGTTGCTTGTTCCTCATCAGAGTCCGATGAATAATAAAGATAAAATTGAGATTCTGCTAGTTCGGGCTTTTGAACTGATACCTCAGATTCTTGATACTGCTCAGCCTCTTTCTCTGTTAAGGTGTTATCATGAAATGCTTGGTACTCGAAGGCTTCGTCAGTGTTATTTGAATTTGTTCAGTGAGGTATGTAGTTCTGGTTGTTGATTATTTGTCTCAATTCATTTACCAGCCTCCGTAAGGTTTTTATTTGACTCAGAAATGTTGCATCATGTTTAGCTTCCCGTTTCTCGAGCCAGTTCATCAATTGTCTTCTCACTGATGGTTCTAGTCCTTGAAGATGGTAGGTTGATGGTGGATAAGATGGAAAATATGGTTCAGTGAAATATGCTGGTTCATTATATGAAGGTCTCTGATAGTTCTGCCACCCTGAATTGTAGTTGTACTCGCAATGATTACTAGGGTGGTTACCATTGTATATTTCACATCTGATCATTGTGTTCTGAAATGGTTGAGCAAATATTGTGTTGAATGGCTCTGACATCCATTGATAGTTGGGGCTGGACAACAGGCCTCAGAAAACCGAACTGTTGCTCCTTGATTGGGGGTGTAACTTCTCTTTGTAAATCTCGTAATTCTTCCATCTCCCAATAATGTTCCATTTTCAACCACCTGAAAATAAAAGAAAGAAATAAATAAAAATTACAGATAAAGAAAATTAAATACAAGTAAAATAGATAGATTCAAAATTAATAACGTAAGAAAAATAAGTCCCCGGCAACGGCGCCAAAAACTTGATTGGTGAAATCACACACGTAGCGCAAGCGCACGTATTGCTCAAGTAGTATAAAAAATATCGATCCCACGAGGACTTAATTTCTACTGTTGTATTAATTATTGATATTATTTATTTACAGGTATCTAATTAGAATGAGAATGGAATGATTGCTTGATTGGTTGGTTGAATGTGGATTTTCTAAATAAATAAAATATAAAATATAAAATAAAACAAATAAAATTAATAATAAAGAAAATAAACATCTAGGGTTGTGATTCCACACAATATTATTCTAATGATAATTGTTTTTTATTATACAAGTGTAATAAATTAGTTTGTTACCTGGAACACGAAGATATGCAAAAGCCTCTTCCGATAGTCAGATGCAAATACCCAGAATAACCCAATTAACTATATTCTATGTTAACCAAGTTACTCGAATTCATTAAGTTAAAGTTCGAATTGTGGCTACCCCCGCCCGACAGGTATATGTCTATTCTGGAAGGAAATCTACTTAAGGGACGTCATGCCCTAAGGTGAGATCGTGAGCTATTGAATCTAAGGCTGAAACCTAAAATCCATTTTTCAAGTTCATTTTAAGTTTATCACATCAATCTTATTGGTGATCAGGCAACAAGAAGCATTAAGATTAAGATTCAATACACAACTAAAGCATCACACATATATAAAGAAAATCAATTATTAAACTTGTGAATATTGTGTTTCATCACTTCCCTAGATTAAAAATAAAAATGTTGGGGTTAGAGGATACACCTTTAATATTTCAAATGTAGAAATCTTACTTTTTTATAATATAGAAATTGTCAATGTTATCCAATTAAGTCAAACCAGCCATAAAGGCTGAATTATTATTTGTCCATAAACCAGCCATATAGGCGTAATCATCTGTCACCTAAGATCAAACATATAGGCGGTGTCACATTATGTCAAATAAATAAAACCAGCCATATAGGCGGTATCAACTTTAATCCATATTATTAAAATATAATTTCCATATTTAAATTAAGTGAGATTATTCTACCTTATCATATTAAAGATTTCACCCTTCCCCCAGCGGAAATTAACTACAAAGCGTAAAAGAAATAAAAAACACATAATTATTATTACTAAAAATAAAAATACATAATTAAAATACAGAAATAAACACACAAGATACAATCCTCAAGTTCTTTATAGAAACCTTAAGGAAAGTATGAAATTTACAAAATTTTGCCTCCACCAATTTCTCCATCAATTTCTCCACAAATTTCTCCACCAATTTCCCCACCAAACATGGCACCAAGGATGGCACAAAACATGGCACCAAATCATCCACCAAACATGCAAGCATGTTTGGTGGAAGTTTGACAATTTCCATTTTTTAATTTTTTTTTTTGTTTTTGAAAATGACTTTAATAATTACACATAACACACTTTCAGATTTTTCATCAATTTCGGTCATGGAAACTTCTGAAATCGAAATTCCTATGAACATCAAAATTGTAGATCTTTGAGTCTTTTTTCATCTGGAACTTGAATCACCTCAATCTGATATCGGAGTAGAAAGTTATGGTCAAAATACAAAAATTGCGCAAAGCTGAAATTTCCGAAATTTTACTTCGTTAGAACGCCATTTCAAGTTTCCAACCTTCAAAATCCAAATGTCAAGTCTAGATTTTGCCCTTATTTGTTCCATATTTAGTCCTGATTGATTCCATTGAGTCTCGATTTTATTTATTGATCTGCAAATAAACTAAAACATATCAAACGTTCATAAAACCCGAGTAACTAAACAAAATATCAAGTAAAGGGGGTGATATATCAAGTAAAGGGGGTGATAACAAAATATCAAGTAAAGGGGGTGATATCAAAATATCAAGTAAAAACCCGAGTAAATATAGTGATATATTTATCGCTTATCACATACTCAGTATTTGAGTTTCCATTTGACGAAAAAGTCGCCATGGCGTTTATGATACTCCTAGTTACTAAGAACTCCAAACAGCGGAGCATATTTTTATGGGATTCACCATTTTTCTCTTTTTTTTTCTTTTTTTTTGCACTTTTTTTTTTTACATCATCTCCTTAACCTAGTGTCATCTTGTCCTTAGCTTTGAATGTCAATTGTCATGATCTTCTCTACAAGTTAGGCCAGCATAAGTTCTTTCTAAGTAGGCAATGCAATTCTAAGCTAAAGTTTTAGTGCATAATTTTTGTGGGTAGCATTATGTTAGTGATTCCAAAGTCAAGGTTTCTTTCAAAATTTGGATATGCTCATTTTTATTAAGAGACAAGGAATTTTGGACTATCAAATTTATTTCATTATTGAAAAAAATAGTAATTATCTGCTGAAAAGAAATATGGAAATGAAAATTTATTGAAGATTTAAAGCCTGATTACTGCATAATTGAGGCTTGTTCTGGATCAGATATTATACTAGCATCGATCAAATTTGGGATCTCATGCCTGAGGCGAGCACATCTGTTTGTCTCATGCCCTGGGAACTGGTGGAAATGGCAGTATAAGTTTGGGTCAAGTTTTCTTGGCAGAGGATCTGGTACAGGCTTTGGCTCCAGTGGTTTCAATAGGCCTTGTTTCTCCAGCTTGTCCAAAATCTTGGACATTGGTCATCCTAAGTTGAAGAATTTTCGCTTATGGACAATGTTAACTTCTGTTGCTTCATTTCATGATCCACCTCCATTATTCTTCCTATATTTCCATTGGCTATAGAGCTTCTTGTTCTCCGCTTCTTCCTCTATGTCCATGATAGTGTCCTTCAACTGTTGGAAGTCGGATATCATAGAGGTAATTTTCCTTTGTTTGTTGTAGATTGAGGGGTTGGTCCCCTTGATTATCATTTTCATTTGATCTTTTTCGGAGGGTCTAGTTTGCATTTTCAATAGTTGGCATCTCCAACGGTCCACAAACTTCTTGAAGCTCTCATTTGGATTTTGTTTGATGTTTTCCAAGTCACGGAGTGACACGTCCATCTTCATATATGTGACATATTGATTTAGGAAGGCTTCGACCAAGGCTCTCTAATCATCATTCATTTTCTTTTAAGATTATGGTACTATACCACTAGTGCTTCCTCAAGTGACATTCCAATCATCTTCAAAATTTTACATTCGGGCAGGCCAACAACACTCATCATAGATACATATTGTTGAAGATGTACTTTTTGTTGGACAATTATGACCCATAGCATCACTATTTGTACAGATCATGGTGTTGTTGTACAAATTAACTATGTGACAAAGGAGATTGCTCTCTTATCATTTATGATTAGATCACCTTAGATGTATAAATGATGAGAGGTCCCTATGATTTGTTCCTGGACGGAGAATGATATGAGACAATATCAGTACACGTAGGATAAATCATTAAATATCCATAGTCAGAGTATTATCGAGATTGAACATCGATCAATACATAAAAGACTAGTATTGCACTTGTGCGCGTTGTGAGGGCACAACGGCATAGTTCTCATATATTTGGGTATTGGATACTCATGCAAGTGTAATAGGAGGTTGTGTTTCACCGATGATACGGGAAACAGCTTCGCTCTGGATAGACCCCCTCGGAATCCCATTGGTAGTATGACTGTGTGTCTATGGGAGTCCGACATCAGGGTAGGTGTATTTGGTCTTAACTGAGACTTGCACCGCTAATACTTACGACAATCAATATATTTTGGTTGAGGTCGTCCAGGGCTTTAACCGGTTCTGTGTACCAATACTGGGTATATTGAGAATCGTAAAGTATTGGGTGTGATGTCAAGACGGAAGTATCACTCCAGTCATAGTGGAGATGATGTCACATAGGATACGGTATTAGTGCTCTTAAGTGCTGCGCGGCCATCGGGATATTACGACTAGGTCATGTATATCCGATTATAGAGACTAGTTACCAGACATCCGACATGTGCTTCGTACGGGGCAGACACGACTCCAGCCCCAGGCCTAGCACGTGACCATCCGATACTAGATCGATATGCACTATACGATGTATACTACGCCTGATACAGATCCTTCATTCATGTAAGGATATTTCCGGAGAATTGGGTAGGCATGGTGCTTTGCTAGAAGCCAACCTTGTGTTGTGAATCGATAAAACGTAGTACTTGGTACTTACGTGTTCGGATAGTCCGACGACCGTATTTACTGCCAATATATCCAGGGATCTCATGGGTCGCTTCCCAATGATTCACCGATGATGTATGACTCGCACTTTAATTAATCTGGGATTAATTCGATGAGAGGGAAAATTAATCTGGGATTAATTACGGAGATATTTTATCCGGGATAAAATATCGTATAAAGAGAGAGAACGCGATTAATTTGGAATTAATCGGTAAAATAAATTTAATAGTTAAATTTGATTTTTCTATTTAATTTATTCGAATGGGGTAAAATTAATATATCAGATATATTAATATGAATTGGATTTCATTACGAAATTAAAGTCGGACTTTAATGCGAACGAACAAATTAATTTAGAATTAACTCGTAAACGACGTTCGTAATATATTTGCGAGGCATCGATATTTGATTAAATTAGATTTAATTATTTAACGACGGAAGTTCGTTTAATCGGATTAAACGGAACCAAGCCGCGGCAAATGTTCGTAGAGATATTTGAATTTTGAATTCAAATATGTGGGGCCTATGTGTGGTAGGTGTACCTACCACCCAACTACCTTGTTTTGCCTTTTGAAAAACCATTTACCCACACCTACCAAGTTTAGGGTAAAAGTGAAATGGTTTTACCAAAAGGTGAACAACAAAAAGGGCTAACTCAATAATTATTCATTAGATGAAAATTTGTAAAACCCTAGACAACTCTCTCTCTCTCCCATCTTCTTCAAGCTCACGCCCAAGGGGCAAAAGTTCACTGTTTTTCTGTCAACAAAAACGTGAGCAGTGAGGAAGCATTTTGTGGATTTTGTGGCAAGATCCAAGTGCTAGCACACTCCTAGAAGACATACGAAGGTGTTAGGGAAACCCACCCACGAGCCGGGAATCGTTAGACGAAGCTTGGAGCTTCAAATCTCAGCTCAAAATCTGATTTTTTAAGGCAGTGGACTGCACTGCAGTGGCGCCATTTGGAGGGCAGAATTTCAGTTTTGTTCTTCATCAAATCGTCTCAACCGATCGATGTGAGTATTCCGCTATCTCCTTTGATGTATTCACACATGTTTTTCATGCTTGTTATGATCTTGGGACCTAAATAGAAACCAACAATGGCATCAAGAGCCTAGGTTCAAGCATGAAACTTTTAGGGCTTAAAATTGGGTAAACTTGTTTTGAGCATGATTTGATTAAATTGGATGTTTGAGTATGCTTATAACATGTTTAATTAAGTATTGATTGGATCAATTTAATGAAATAATGATTGGATCAATTTTTCCCCAAATATTCATGTTGGCCGAATGTAGAAGCATTATGGAAATCTTGGAATTTTTCATTTTGATTCATTGGATGAAGTTGTAATGGTGTTGGTTTATGTTAATTTAAGATTGAATTGGATTTAATTTTGAATTGAACAAAAATCCCTAATTTCCTTACCTTGGCCGAATGTGGATGCCCTTTAATGTCTTGGTATTTTTTGATTTTTGATAATTGGATGTGTTGGAAATCATTCGGGATGTTAATTTAATGTTAATTTGGATTTGATTGAATTGAATTCGGATTTGGACAAAAATGCATCCCTTGGCCGAGACTTTGAGCATGGTGAATGGGTTTGATTTTTTCATTAATGTGTTGGACATGTGATGATGATGATGAACATGATTAATTGGACTAATTTGATGTTTTGGAAATATTGATTTGGGTGATTAATCATGATATACATTTTAATTAATTAAATTGGAAATTTGGAATTTGGTAATTTAATTATATGGGCCTTAAAATTGGATTTGGGCTTTTAAAGTTGTAAATGGGCTTATTGGGCTTTGTTGTACAAAGTTGGGTTTAGGCAAATTGGATTGGATCCAATTGGGCCCAAAACCGCTTCCATAAAGTCCAAATGCGACTTAATGAACCTTTAAAGTTTAATTGGGCCTAATGGGCCGAAATTGATTTCTGGCTTATGGGGTTACTCCTTGATTGGGCTTTGGTTGCCGAAGCCCATGCCTTAAAGAAATTAATTTAAAGCCCATTGGACTTGAATTAAATTGACGTTGGACGTTATCGGGCTTTGAGACCCGTAACGATTAAATTTGGAATTTAAGTCGTAAAAGGTTTATTAATAAAGTGTAATATTTAATTTGGAATTAAAATAGTGAATTAGTATTAAATACATATTAAATTGGATTTAATATTGTAGTTTAATTTAATTCGAGAATTCGTACTTTGAGTACTTATTCGCAAAAACGAGTTTGACTCGCGCAAAATCAAATCGTTGTTTGAACATTGGATGATCACTAATTATCAGATTAATTAATTTGATTAGATTGATTGATAACATGTTTATGTGAATACATGGTTATGATGATGAGACCTAAACAAAGATAATAAATTGGACCTGCGTGTCCAGCCTTATCACCTCTATTCTCTTTGTATTCTCTTCTCACCTATTCCCCTCAATGTAAATGAGGTTTCTTTAGTAGTGTAGTGTAACGAGTAGAAATAATACAAGTGCTAGTTTGAGAGAGAAAGGGAGAGATTTGATCTAGGATCAATGTGTTAAGTATCCATCCGCATATCATTATTATTTATTTTCATATGCGCTTTATTATGTGTTTAGAATGCATGTTTAAGGGTGTATGATGATGAGACCTAAACAAAGATAATAAATTGGTAGCCAATTTGCACGCGAAAAAAACCCTCATCAAATATCATGCGTTTTTCCTTCCATTGAGTGATTCTCACTCAAGATCCGAGACTGGCATTGGGTTGTTGGCCAAAGTCAAGCCCTTTGTCCGTCGAAGATGTGTTTGAATCAAGAGAGTTTTGTTCTATATTGGTGTCTTGTCCAAGTTGTGGTTTGTTGGCCAAATCAAGACCACTTCTTGTCCATCGACATTGATTACGAAGCTTTCCATGGTCAATTGGTCGCGCTTGACTGAGATCACTAGGTTTGTTGTGCCAAAGCCAAGGCTTAGTTGATTCAGAGGAAAAAGGTTAGGTAATACATTGGATGTATTGGCATATATAAGATATATGTTTAGGATTTGGATATCCGCCTACTGGATCTAGGAATTGGATTGAATCCAATTGATCTTTGAGATATACCTAGTTAAATATCATACAATTTGTTGGCCAAAGTCAAGATTGTGTGTTATTTAACGGGATCCTAGCCCACTAGGAAACACGGTTTCCCGAGTACTCGACAGAGGGTTAGAGGCTCGCCGAAAAATAGTGGGAGGCAAGAATTGAATTTGCAATATTCGTTTAATTACTTGCCATACGCGCTCATTCAAATTATTCGTCATATAAATTAAATGTCAGTTGGACTAATATTTAAATTGTTGTTTTAATAAGCAGTTGGACTGTATTATAGTTGATTATATAATTGGATTATAGTAATCAATATATTTGAATTAATTAATTTCAATTTACAGTTGATTTTATAATTGGATTATAGTAATCAATGTAATTGAGGTTAATTGATTTAAATTATATTTGATTGTATAGTTGGACTATAATAATCAATATAATACATAGTACCATATCGTTGATTAAATAGTTGGACTATTAGAATCAAGATGAATGAAAGATTAGTGTTTAAAACATAATCCTAGGTGAAAATGTATTTAAACGACTATATTTTAATTGGGAATAATTTCAGGATGGTCCTGGAAATAATAATAAGTTACTTTATTTGATAAAATAACCTATTATGCCTAAGCCAAGAATTAAACAAATAGTAGAGCATAATCTTTGGAAGATTTATGTAATGATAACTTAAGTGCTTAATTCGATATACTTGTCATAAATCTATGTTTAGATTTAATTAGTATTAAAATTGCAAAATATAACTCTTGGAGGGTTAAAGACTATTATTGAGGAGATAAAGTCAAACTTTGTAATTAGGTAAGTGGCGCAAGGCGCACCATACTTCAATATTCTTGAAACCCAAGGCTTGGCCAAAGGCTTCTGAAATATTTGAAAGGGCAAAGGAAAATCATTATGATCTTCTGGGAAGATAAATGACATATCCTAAAGTGACTGCCGTTTGGATATGGCAGACACGAAGGAATTAAAGAAAGGGCAAGGCTCTGACTTTAAGAATGTTTGTCTATATTATGTCTATTACTAGTATTAAAATTGGATTTTAAAATACTTAGTATGGTACATAAATTATATGGATTGATGTTCAGAATCTGCTGTAAGCAAGATATTGACTTCAAGCTGAGATTAATCTGCGAATCAGAAACGAGACGAAAGTCGCTATTTCGACCGTAGAATCCTAAGTTTAGGAACTACCTTTTGGGTATGTACTTAAATTAAGAACTGCTATAATGTAACTAGTTTGACTAGAAACATTATCTTTATATCAGTGTTTAATCCGTTGCAGATAAACCTTTATATTTTAGAACACTAAAATGTTTCATTATATAAAGAATGATATTAAGATAAACACATTAGATGTGAGTAACAGAATTTATATTTTGAATATAAATAAAATCTCAAACATGTAAAATGACAAATATATAGCTCAAACTGATTTGATCAGTAGAGACTTATTTGTGGCATTGTTGTCTGGGACACAATTAAACAAGACTCATATATCCACGCTTTTGAAGAGTGGGTACTAGGACTGATTTGACTATTCAAATAAAGTCTATGAATCTAGTTTATTAGGTAAAGTACTTGAAACGCTATTTACTTGGTAATAGTGAAAGTGCCACCGATCTGTTAGCCCTATTCATAGTGAAGTAAGTGGGCCTATATCTAGCAATGCTAGAAGTGAATATGAATATTTCGTGACCTTAACGAATGTGGCATCACATTATGGTTATGTGTTTCTTTTGAAGAACACAAATCGACAACTTTTAGAGTTTCGACACGAAGTAGACAAACAGATCGTCTAAAGTATTAAACCATTGCGGTAAGACCGTAATGGAAAATATTTAAGCACTTACGTGAAAGAGCATAGTATTCTTTCAATGAGGACTCCTCCCGAGACACGTCAGTTTGACTGTGTGTCCGTACGGAGAAACCGAATTTTGTTGGACATGATAAGGTTAATCATGAGTCGCTCTGAGCTACCATTTCCTTCAACGGATAAGCTTTAAACAGTGCAAGAACTTATTTTGAATAAGGTTCCATAATAATCTGTTTGACAGATATCATATTAGATATGAACGGGAAAGAAACCGGGTTTCTCATTCCTGATGATTTGGGTATGCTAGGCATATGTTTGGATGATACCAAACTAAAACCCAAATAGGATAAGTGCCAATTATAGGTTATCCTAGGGGAAACCATAAGTATAGTACTTATGCATCTCACGAGAGAACAATGTTATTGTTGCTCACCATGCGGTTTCCTAAGAGGAATACCGATATGCAGTGGTAAGTGGGAGATGGTATAACTCGATGAAAATCGGAGTAATACTGTTCAAGGCACGAAGTCCTTAATGGAACACAGATAGTCATCACATGATGAAACTATGCCACTAATCTTTAAATACACAAGAACCGCGTAGATCGGAGAGAATCAGAAAACAACCTGGGGTATGGGTTCTGATCTCACCTCATAAAGATGTCAACCTTATTAAGGTAGACCAACCGACTACGTTTGAGGAAGTGATACAAGGTATCGACTCCCTTTTATGGCAAAGTGCCATGAGTCCGAAGTGGATTCCATGTATACCAACTATGTTTAGACACTAGTGATGTACCGTAAGGCATTGTGCCTATTGGTACTTAAATGTCTTCAAGGAAGACATACATGGATGGCAACATACCAACGTACAAGCTAGGCTTTTAGCGACGAGTGTATCGTTATCAACATTGTGTTGATTACGGTTCAACCTTTTACCTGTTGCCACGGAAATCCATTTGGATAATGCTTGCTGAAATTGTACATTTATGAAATGTCAGGTTAAAGATCAAAATTGCTTTCCTTAAACGGAAACCTTTTGGAGGATGTTTATAACATCCTGACGATTTTTTTGTACCTAAACCAGAACTAGGTTGCAGGTGGTTCGATCCATGTTTGGATTGAAGCAAGCATAAGGTTCTTGGAGCTGACGTTTTGATGTAATCATAATGGTTTATGATTTAATTCAAAACGAAATAATTCTTGTGTATATAAGGAGGTTAGTGGGGAGCGCACTGACAATGAATGTCCTGTGTATAAAATAATGATAATATATGTCATTTCTTGGAAAATGATATTCCCATAAAAACAATCGGCGAAAGCTTGGATTTCGAGATAATTCTCCGTAGAATTCTTAGGAGTAACAACCTTTATTCTAGAAATAAAGATCTATTGGGATAGATTTAAAGTTATTAACACTCTCTGAGAAATTATACATTTAAAATGTACGTGACCTGGTGTCTCATACGCTTTGAGCATATGGAGTCACAATCAGACCAATCCGAGTGATAGTCACTGGATTGAAGTTAAGAACATCTGTTAGTATCTTAGAGAACTAAGGATGCTGTCTTATTCTGTGGAGATGGAGAACTTGAAGTGACTAGGATCGTTGTAGCAAGTTTCCAAACTGATAAAGACGACTATAAGTCTCAAACGGTATTATAAAGTTTGAATACCGGAATGGTGAGCTGGAAATCTTCCAAGCAAGATACTGTTACCATATAAACAACAAATATGGATTATTGTTGCAGCTGAGGCAGCAATAGAAGCCATTTGGGTCGATAATAAATCTAATTAGATTAGATATAGTTCTGTTAGCGGCTGAGCTAGGCGTCAGCACAAGCTAAAGAATTAATGGTCTCATCAACGATCCAGATATATACTTCGATATTCATTTGATTTGTTCGAATCATACATCATGGCGATGTGATGATCGTATAAATCGCATCAGACGATAATCATGTAAATCCGCTGACGAAAACCTTTTCTCAGCAAATTGAGCCAACCGTACATAGTTCGGGTGTAAGACGCTCGAGTGACTGGCTATAGGCCAAGTGGGAGATTGTTGGACAATTATGACCCATAACGTCACTATTTGTACAGATCATGGTGTTGTTGTACAAATTAACTATGTGACAAATGAGATTGCTCTCTTATCATTTGTGATTAGATCATCTTAGATGTATAAATGATGAGAGGTCCCTATGATTTTTTCCTGGACGGAGAATGATATGAGACAGTATCAGTCCACGTAGGATAAATCATTAAATATCCCTAGTCAGAGTATTATCGAGATTGGATATCGATAAATACGTAAAAGACTAGTATTGCACTTGTGCGCGTTGTGAGGGCACACAGCATAGTTCTCATATATTTGGGTATTGGATACTCATACAAGTGTAATAGGAGGTTGTGTTTCACCGATGGTACGGGAAACAGCTTCGCTCTGGATAGACCCCATCGGAATCCCATTGGTAGTATGACTGTGTGTCTATGGGAGTCCGACATCAGGGTAGGTGTATTTGGTCTTAACCTGAGACTTGCACCGCTAATACTTACGACAATCAATATATTTTGGTTGAGGTCGTCCAGGGCTTTAACCGGTTCTGTGTACGCCAATACTGGGTATATTGAGAATCGTAAAGTATTGGGTGTGATGTCAAGACGGAAGTATCACTCCAGTCATAGTGGAGATGATGTCACATAGGATACAATATTAGTGCTCTTAAGTGCTGCGCGGCCATCGGGATATTACGACTAGGTCATGTATATCCGATTATAGAGACTAGTTACCAGACATCCGACATGTGCTTCGTACGGGGCAGACACGACTCCAGCCCCAGGCCTAGCACGTGACCATCTGATACTAGATCGATATGCACTATACGATGTATACTACGCCTGATACAGATCCTTCATTCCTGTAAGGATATTTCCGGAGAATTGGGTAGGCATGGTGCTTTGCTAGAAGCCAACCTTGTCTTGTGAATCGATAAAACGTAGTACTTGGTACTTACGTGTTCGGATAGTCCGACGACCGTATTTACTGCCAATATATCCAGGGATCTCATGGGTCGCTTCCCAATGATTCACCGATGATGTATGACTCGCACTTTAATTAATCTGGGATTAATTCGATGAGAGAGAAAATTAATCTGGGATTAATTCGATGAGAGGAGAAAATTAATCGGGATTAATTACGGAGATATTTTATCCGGGATAAAATATCGTATAAAGAGAGAGAACGCGATTAATTTGGAATTAATCGGTAAAATAAATTTAATAGTTAAATTGATTTTTCTATTTAATTTATTCGAATGGGGTAAAATTAATATATCGGATATATTAATATGAATTGGATTTCATTACGAAATTAAAGTCGGACTTTAATGCGAATGAACAAATTAATTTAGAATTAACTCGTAAACGACGTTCGTAATATATTTGCGAGGCATCGATATTTGATTAAATTAGATTTAATTATTTAACGACGGAAGTTCGTTTAATCGGATTAAACGGAACCGAGCCGCGGCAAATGTTCGTAGAGATATTTGAATTTTGAATTCAAATATGTGGGGCCCATGTGTGGTAGGTGTACCTACCACCCAACTACCTTGTTTGCCTTTTGAAAAAACCATTTACCCACACCTACCAAGTTTAGGGTAAAAGTGAAAAATGGTTTTACCAAAAGGTGAACAACAAAAAGGGCTAACTCAATAATTATTCATAATGAAAATTTGTAAAACCCTAGACAACTCTCTCTCTCTCCCATCTTCTTCAAGCTCACGCCCAAGGGGCAAAAGTTCACTGTTTTTCTGTCAAAAAAAACGTGAGCAGTGAGGAAGCATTTGTGGATTTTGTGGCAAGATCCAAGTGCTAGCACACTCCTAGAAGACATACGAAGGTGTTAGGGAAACCCACCCACGAGCCGGGAATCGTTAGACGAAGCTTGGAGCTTCAAATCTCAGCTCAAAATCTGATTTTTTAAGGCAGTGGATTGCACTGCAGTGGCGCCATTTGGAGGGCATAATTTCAGTTTTGTTCTTCATCAAATCGTCTCAACTGATCGATGTGAGTATTCCGCTATCTCCTTTGATGTATTCACACATGTTTTTCATGCTTGTTATGATCTTGGGACCTAAATAGAAACCAACACTTTTGGGTCTCCACTCCCGTTGAAATTCGCCATTTCAGGCATCTTAAACTAGACGAGCAACTATTCCTTGAATGCTATGGCATTGTAGTCCAACAAGTCTTCATGTTTGCCCTTCCTTTTCTTGGCAACGGTCTCTAGTTGCTCCTTCAGCCTTTGGAGCTCAGCTTCAGTTTACGATTTGGCCATTTTTCCAATGGCATATTCAGCCATATCATATAAATGACTAGACCTAATATGGGATCATGCCATTGTCTGAAAATAACGGATTAAACCCTTAGTAATTGCGATTATTCATGAAGGGCTTAGTAATTTTTAGAGATATCTAAATGGATAAAAAAAGGCATACCATTTCTGGATGAAAGCTAGTATGGTTATCGGACTCATGTTTCGGCACCTTTGGATAATAACTAAACGTTTCAAGCCCAACAAGATTAACATACAAGATGGCTCTTTATCATTTCAAAGTATTTGGCCCCAATTATCATGAAGATGCAAACTTGTCCTAGTTGAAAAAGTCCTAACAAGTTTACATCCTACGGCAAAAGGTCTAAACTACTTCAAATGATTGAGAGCCCAAACATATGCATAAGGGAGGCTTCTATAGGATAACACCTATGGGCTTTCATGTGGACTTAAAGGGTATGGCTTAGGCTCTTATCATTTAACGGTTGTCAAAAACTAGGTCTCCCCACTTAAGGGTCCAAACGACCAAGTGAACACACTTTTTTTTATACTCAATGATAAAAATGATGGTCCACAACTAAGTCTCCTCACTCAATGGTTCAATCGACCAAGTGAATGTTCCTTAATACCCAATGGTACGTACCAATAAATGATGGTTATCGTCACATACCAATCTACCGCCTTTAGTGAAAGTGATTTCTCAATATGCAATGCCATCAGGGTTATATAGGGTATGGAAAAGATGAAGACATAGTTCTCCTCAATCTCTCCATAAATACTTCATGCTTTTTTTCGAGGCTTATTCTCTATCCCCAGTGGAGTTGCCATCTGTATGAGCAAAACATGATTTACCGATATGTTTATGACGTCGACGACTACTAAATATTTGGGCGAGCAACCCGTAGAGAGTATGGATAGTCCCGTAGAAGGGTCTAACCAGAGAATAAGGGAGTCAGAACCCAGTATAAGACACCGAGAATGATTTCAGACTTCACTACACCCCCTGTAAAGTTTGACCTTAAACCTGTTTGGATTTGTAATGGTCCCTTACTGATGTCGATATAATATCTACACTTGAAGCAGGTATCAACACGTCTTATGCTACAATTTCGTACAGAAACACAATTTATATAACACACAAATTGCACAACCATGAATAATAAAAGAAAAGTAAATGAGACGATGTGTTTCGCAAACTAGAAAGGTACAAAGATAAATCATACATAACTGATAATAAAAAGAATAAATTAAAAAAATGAAACAGAGCAATAACATGTGATTAGAACACATCAGAACACATAATTTTCCGTCTTGGCTTCGAAGAATCCTGACCAGACAATTTTTTTGTAGCATTCAATGTTCAGCTAAATTTAATGTAAATATGGTCGGATATGCATTCAGATAGTGAATAATTATTCTAACTAACAATAAACAGGGCATTAATAAAAAGACTAACATACCGGTATTGCATGAAATGATAATATAAGATCAGAAAAAGACAGTAATATGTTGAAAATAAATATTAATAAAGTAACTAAACTAAAGGAAGTAGCAAAAGCAGCTTGATATGTTTATCAAGTGGTCGGAGGTGTGTGCATATCGGGCCGGATGTGATATACATCCGACCGGAGATAATGTGTTAGAACAGAACTCCAAAACACAGAAAGGATAAAGTAATGTGTCTTCAAGTCGTACCTTTTGTGTCATCTGGCTTAGAAGACGTCTCTGAATCACCAGGTAGTTGCTGGATTCCCACCAGGGGGAAGAAACTCCAAGGTTTTGTGTTGTTTCTCTCTTTCTCTCTCACTGTTTCATTTTTTTTTTTTGCAAAGTTCTTTTGAGGTCCAATCTCCAAAAGCCTACCTTGCAGATGGTTTCCTCCCCTTTTATAGAAAATGGAAGGGGTAAAGAATGGAAGGATGGGACATAATCCACTTACTTTCTCCAGTGATTGCCAATCTACTGTGTCAGTTACAGCTCGAGATATATCCGGTCGAATTTAGAGTTTGGAATATATATCCGATCAAACTTAGTCAGGCCCGTGATTCCATCTAATTTAATTTTTCACATGGGCTAACAGTTCGATATATGTCCAACCAGATATTAAATTTGAATTATATGTCCGACCGGACGTAATTACGTCTTTTTACTTCAGTAACTAACAATCTGCTCATTCAATGACAGCTGTGAGATATCTGGTCGGACTTAGGGTTTTCAAGGTATGTTCAACTGATTTTATGGCTAGAGACAAGGTAGGCTAGACATAGGTGATGTCCGACCGACTTTTGGTTATGCTCCTTGGAGTTCATTTCCTTTTTAATCAATTTCCTTAACAAATGAGATATTTTCCTTATTAACCAAACCTTACACACTATAAAACGAGATAAAAACACACAACAATGGGAGATTCTTTTGGAAACATTAAAAGAAAACAGTAAAAAAATACATTAACCCTAACTAGCAAGAGATCCCACAACCAACTTAAACTTTCGGAGGTGTTCCCGAACCTTAAACTTTGTTTTTTATTTAATGTTATTCTGACACCGCATATCCGGCCGGAAATCCTATATGTTCGATCGGACATGCAATTGTCATATAGAAAATCTGACTGTATAACTGACTACATCCGGCTGTGTATATTTGTTTCCTTGTGGTATATAGGATGAAAACCTGGACATAAATTTCATAACCGATTTCGAATGGACGATAATATAGTTTGTACTCGGTATACAACTCCACGTACCACTTGAAAATAGTTACGCGTGTCTTTTTATTACTTTATCACTGTTGTATGACTGTTTTAATTATTTTATCACTCTGTCATTGTCATAGTTACTGTTACGCTTAATCATGCACTTATGGTTTGTTATCATGCATGGTTTTGTGCTTTTGTCTTAAGCAGCATATCCGACCAGACTTCCAGCAAGTTCGGCCAGATATTAATGTATACAAATTCGGTCGAATGTTGATAAAAATGCCCGAACATTAATTGTATAAAAAAATTTATTTTGAAATTAGGCCGGAAAGATATTTATTCTGATTTTTTAAATGTGCATTGTATTATTGCTTCTTGATATTCACTACTTCTATATATTTACAGCTGTTAATTTACTCTTATACTATCCATATTTGTGCTATTGTGTGCCTTTAAATTGTTGTTGTGTGATTCTTACATTATAAGACATATGGATCCTCTTTTGAACCTGAATATTATACTGGCATCAGTAAGAGACCATTACGAACCCAAATGGGTTTAAGGTTGGACCTTACGAGGGGTGTAGTGCGGTCTTAAATCGTTCTCAGTGTCTTATATTGGGTGGCAACTCACTTATTTTCCGGTTAGTCCCATGCGGCCTATCTGTACTCTCTACGGGTTGCGATCCCAACAGTGTCGTGGTCGTCGAAGTCATAGGCATAGAGGTAAACCCCGCTTTGCTTCTACAGTGAGGCAAAAAAATTAAACAAAAATAGAATACATTGTCAATTACTTCATTTTTCACTATAGTTAAATCTCTTTCTTCACATAAGAATAGGTTTGAACAATTTCAAGTATATGATAAAACTTTTTGGTTTTTATTTAATTTAGAGAAATTAAAGTCTGCATATAAATAACTTTATAGATTTTTGTGGTAATCTTGCGGAGTTTATGAAACATGACGACACCTTTGATATTTGATGGAACATATTTATTTTTGGAATTGTAAATTTTGAGAGAATTTTTATAAGATGACATAATGAAAGCAGTTGATGGCTAACTCATTTGAATTCGAGGTATAATTATCTTCCAAATGCACGAGTTGCTTATAAAAATATTATTGTTTATATCTATAACATTTGCCTCTGGATTGAGAAATTTTTCTAAGTTGAAAATGATCAAGTCTTACCTTCAATTTACCATGTCACAAGAATCACTAAATGGACTGGATATGTTATACATTGAAAATAAAGTGGTAGATAATATAGATTATACATATGTGATTACTGATTTTGCAGCGAAAACTACTAAATAGGTAAATTTTATGTAATATTTTGGTTTTACAATAATTTGACACTATTTATTTGTTTGTGCTTGTTTTGACTTCATCTTAAAAATTATCCATATTCATTATTTTATATTTTATATATGCAAATCATGATATAAAGGTAACATATTTTTTTCTCATAGACAAATGACTCATTTTCACGAGCTCGCCTAAGGTCATCCAAATATTATATCTGACCCTACTCTTAGACATATTATGACCTCTAAAAGATAATTAAAGTGGTACTTTTGATTTGAGAGTGGAATGAAATGAAATTAGGTGCAATACAATTGGGGGAAGATTACTTTTTAAGTGACAAAGTAACACACTTTTATACGTACTTCGGAACTTGAATGATACATTTGATATTATCATAATACCTACTTTAACATAGGCCAAAAATGGAGTACCTACCCTACAACAAAATTGACTTTTAGTGGAGAAAATTTTCGCCACTAAAAGCTATAATTTCGCCACTAAAACTATAAGTGGCGAAATATAATTTCGTCACTAAAAATGCGACACAAAAGGTATTAGTGGCGAAAATTTCGCCACTAAAAGTCAATTGTTTCGCCACTGAATAACATTTTAGTGGCGAAAATTCAGTGGCGAAAAAATTGACTTTTAGTGGCAAAATTTCTGCCACTAAAAGTGCAGTCTGAGTTCATTTTGGTGAAATTATATGGAAAAAACTATTTACACCATATGATATTTTGTATTATAAAATGATACAAAACATAAATTTTAATACATTAAAATATATAAATAGAATTTTGTATTTACAAGCAAAAAAAAACAAATTATGTTCCAACATTAAAACATACAAATGATCAACTAGTTATAATTTAAAAATCAAAAGTTATTGTTTTCGTCTCACATCTAAATTTACATATTCTATATTCAAACTACAAAAAAGACTTCAACATATGGTGAAACGAAACCATTCATCGAATGAACTAGCTTCTCATTTGTCCACTACTTTTTCAACCAGCAAAATAGTTACCTGCATTTGAATGAAAATAATTATATCAGTATATATTATTCAAATTTCAGCATTTTGTTGCTGTAACTCAATAAACGAGAGGAATATAGAATAATACCTCATTGAATTCCCTAATTATACACTTTGACAAATTTGAGCATCTTTGAGACGATGCTATGCTTGGATGATTGTAAAATTATTCGGCATGCCTTAGGAAGAGATATACTACCATAAAAATGACAAGCAATTAAAAGAGGATAAGTATTGCAAGCCCAACAACCAAAAGCCTCTTTCTTGATGTTTTAGGATTATAAATAAAATCCCTTCGGACACAAAAGTTTCTGCAAAAGGAACTAATTCTAGTCAGAAAATGATCACATAACAGAAAGCATAGAGGATAATTGCTTGAGCCTATGTTGTTCATGGTTGCCAAGTAAATGAATTGCTTCAATATGAGAGGTATATGAAGAGATATGAATTCATTTATCAAAAAAGCATGAAGTATGTTTACACACGAAAAACAAAAGGGCACTTCAAATACAATCTAGTTCCGCAAACTCAAAGAACCAGTCACAAAAATTTGAAACAATTGGAAATGAGTCAGGCTTCAAATTAACTAAATTTAGCTCACTGATATAATGCACAACAATAGAGTAAAACAATAATTCCACAGGTTCTAAATCAGATAATTGTTCTACTCTCCATGCTACACACCACCTTCCCCTACATTGGACACATAACAAACTAGACTTACAATGCACTTCAAATATCCTGAAATATTTCCAAGCTTGAATCAAATTTTAACTACCATCATACCTCATTTCCGAAAATTTCCATTTGGTAAATACCAACTCTCACATCAGTATTGCATTTAAAAAAATAAACAGACGAGTGTCATACCTAAAAGATTTCATATCACTAGCAGTTTGAGACTATTCTGCCTATTTTTCTCAAGCACAAACAGAGAACCAGATGTCATATATATTGGTCGAGTCTTCAAGAATCTAATATGAAATACATTATTTCTACAACATGTTAACCCAATGTAAAATTAAACATCCTTGAGCTAATCAAGTAGTGAATATATTCCGAATTCATGCAGTTCCCATTTAAATCTTGCTTTTCAAAATATCCAAAAAACAGAGCAAAAGAGTAAAACAAAGGCAATTCAAAAATCAAATGAACTCATTACATCACAAACACCAAATCGAAGCAAGTTCAATTCACATACCAACAACAGTAACAGGAGAATCATCGTCCTTAGACTTAACATAACCATCACTTGAAGAAATTAACTTCTCTTGCACTCTTTGGCACAATGACCACGCCATGTGCAGAAAGAAACAAAAGATACTTACCCACGCAGAGTTGCTGTGAACTTTGTAATAGAACAACCTTTTCTAGAATGGTTGCCCAGGGCATGGTTTGAATTTCACTGTCAGTAACATGGAGACTGCAAAATGCCATAAAACAAAATGAGTTTACAGCAAAGCAAAAGCAACACTTTAAAACTTTTTTGCACAGATTGAATTCAGACTAACCTGTTATGATAGAAATGACGTATTCCCAGAATATCCTTTAATTGAGCAAAAAATCTCAAGAAACAAAAGATCCAATATATGGAAAATAACCCTAAATATCAAGTAAAAGCAACTCGTTCTTTTTATAGGATTCCTTCCATAAAGATTTTGTTGATGGTGTTTTCAGGCACTATGATATTTAAAACAGCACGACAAGGGTAGAAGGGTAATTCCCTTCTTGGGTGAGATCACTAACACCGACCCGACCCATAAAAAGCCAGCAGTAAGGGCCCGAGCGCTTTACAGTAAAAGGCCGACCACATTATAAGTTACAAGACCGACCACAATAGGAGGAGACCGACCACTTGAATTCAAAAGATTCAATCCGAAACCAAAGAATTCAAACCGATACCTCGAAGAGATCAAGAAAGAGGGGTCGCGACCCAGGTGAATCATGTAGTCCGAGAAGAAACATATATTCCCCTGAGCAAGCCACCAGGACAAATCATCATGGAGATACAGGAAAAAGGCCTCTTGATAGAACCTGACCTCAGGAGATTCCCCCCAGATAAAAGGAACCAGAAGTCTTACTGCATACATCATAACCTGAGGGGGCACACAACGGACGAATGCAAAGATCTGCGGGAACAGATGGAGGATCTAGCCCGAAATGGGTATCTAAATAGATATCGACCATGAAACCATGGCGCCCAGACAGAGGGCACGAAACCGACAGGTGAACATCATCGCAGGGGGAAGTACACTGGCCGGGGACTCTAACCGGTCAAGAAAGAACTATAGCCGAGCTCAAGGGGCAGAGGTGCTAGGAACAGAAAGACCCCCGACACTACAAGGGGGGTCGGTCGGTGCCCATAATGTTCACCGACGAGGATGCACGAGGGGTGAGTTTTCCCCATGATGATGCGCTGATAATCAAAGCTACAATCAGCGGCACAGAGGTGGATAGAATCCTGGTAGACCCCGGAAGCGCGGTAGACATAATATCCAAAGAAGCTTTAGAAAGCCTGGGAGTAGAATACGTAACCCTAACTAATGACGGCACCCCCTATATGGTTTTGGAGGCTCAACGGTCATCCCGCTGGGAAGAATACAACTGGCAACAACCATCGGAACTCACCCCAGAACCCGAAAAGTCATGGTAAACTTCACCGTGGTGGACTGCCTGAGCAGTTACCAAGTCATTGTCGGCCGGCCTTTTATGATGAAAACAAAGGCTGCGATGTCCTGTTACTACTTGAAATTAAAATTTCCTACCCGGGAAGGGATCGGAATCCTATGCGGAACTCAGAAGATAGCCCGTAGTTGTTTCGCCACTCTCTCACGAGAAACCCTCTGCATCGAAGGAAGCACCAGGAAGAGGCAAATGGGGGAAGACGAGGAAAATCCAAGGAAGGACCCGGGTCCTCGCCCGGATAAAGTTGCCCGGCTAGAGGCAGCCGAAGAATTAGAAGAAGTCAACCTGTTCGGACCGAATAAAAGCATAAAAATAGGGGGGAACTTGGACGAAATCCTTAAAAAGGACCTGCTGGAATGCCTACGGGAGTACCCCGACATCTTCTTATGGGGACACAATGACATGCCCGGGATTGATCCAAAGTTCATCAGTCACCGCTTGGCAGTAAACCCGACACACAAACCAGTTAAACAGAAAAGAAGAATCTTTAACCAAGAACGGTGCAGAGCAGTGGCGTTCGAAGTGGAAAAACTGTTAAAAGCAGGCTTCGTCAGAGAAGTCAAGTACCCAGAATGGGTTTCGAACGTGGTATTGGTAAGGAAAGCAAACGGGAGTGAAGGATATGCGTGGACTTCACCGACCTCAACAAGGCGTGCCCGAAGGACAGCTTCCCACTGCCAAACGTAGATCAGCTGGTAGATACGACAGCCTGCAAGGGACTGCTAAGCTTTATGGACGCCTTTTCAGGATACAACCAGGTCAAGATGCACCATGCTGACGAGGAGAAAACAACTTTTGTCACCGATCAGGGGCTTTACTGTTATAAAGTAATGCCCTTCGGATTAAAAAACGCAGGAGCCACCTTTCAGAGACTGGTCAACAAGATTTTCAAACCACTCATCGGCACAACAATGCTGGTGTATGTTGACGACATGATAACAATGTCTGAGGCGCCAGGGTGTCACGTGACCGACCTGAAGAAAACCTTTGAGTTATTGAGGAAATACCATTTAAAACTCAACCCAGAAAAGTGCGCCTTCGGGGTGGCCTCCGAGAAGTTTTTAGGCTACATGGTGAGCTCCAGGGGCATAGAAGCAAATCCATAAAAGATACAAGCCGTACTGGACTTGAAATCTCCCAGGACGGTGAAAGAAGTTCAAAGTCTAACCGGCAGGCTAGCCGCGCTTAACCGATTCATCTCCCGAGCGACCGAAAAATGCCACCCTTTCTTCAAAGCCATCAAGAAAGCCCAAAAGGGGATCGACTGGACTCCGGAGTGCGAGGAGGTCTTCCAACAACTGAAACAATATCTAGCACAGCCCCCGCTCCTAGCAAAACCTCTCCCAGGAGAGACATTACACTTGTACTTGGCTGTTTCAAAACACGCAGTAAGTTCGGTGCTGGTGAAAGAGGCCGACCGAATCCAAAGACCAATATACTATGTCAGCAAAGCCCTGTTGGACACAGAAACCCGGTATCCCGTACATGAACTAGTCACCCTATCTTTGATCACCGCAGCTCGGAAATTGCGGCCTTACTTCCAAGCCCACCCTATCAAAGTTTACACCGACCACCCCTTGCGACAGATCTTACAAAAACCAGAGGCCTCAGGAAGGTTGATGAAGTGGTCGGTGGAGTTAAGCGAGCACGACATCTCATACCTTCCACGGGTAGCAATGAAAGGACAGGCTTTGGCAGATTTTGTTGCAGAATTCACCGAACCCCAGATCTTGACGGTAGGGGAAGACAAGTGGGAGATGTCAGTAGACAAGTCTGTCAGCTCACAGGGCGGCGGAGCCGGGATCGTGTTAAAAAATAACAAGGGGGAAGAAGTATTGTTTGCCTTAAGGTTCGCCTTCGAAACCACAAACAATGAAGCCGAATACGAAGCAATCTTGGCCGGATTAAGGCTGTGCACAGTAGTGGGAGTCCACAACGTGGTAGTAAGGAGTGACTCTCAGCTAGCCATTCAACAACTAAAGGGAGAATTTCAGGCCAGGGAGCCGACCATGATAGCTTACTTAGCCGAAGTAAAAAGGTTGATGGAGAAAGTGGGGAACGTACGCTTCGAACAAATCGGACGAGAGAAGACAACTGTGAAGCAGACTCCCTGGCCGGCTCGCATCCTCAATAAAGACCGAGGACCCCAGAATAATCCCTCTCATATGCCTCCGAGAAAGAAGCATAGGGGGAGATGAAGGTAGATATAGTAGAAGAGGGAGGCAAAAACTCATGGATGCAACCGATTAGGAGATACCTGGAAACAGGGGAAACCCTAAAGACAAAAAGGAGGCCAAGAAACTAAAATTCAAAGCACCAAGTTCTCCCTGATCGAAGGGGTGCTCTACCGGAGAGGCTATACAATACCCCTCCTGAGATGTTTAACAAAGGAGGAAGCAGATTATGTGGTCAGGGAAATTCACACGGGCATCTGTGGAAGTCACGCCGGAGGAAGATCAATCGTTTTTAAAGCCTTAAGACAAGGATTTTACTGGCCGACCATGCATCAGGACGGTGTGCGGATAGCCCAGAAATGCGAAGGTTGTCAGAAAAATGCCAACATCCACCATCAACCGGCAGAACAATTAACCACCCTGTCCAGCCCCTGGCTGTTCGCACAGTGGGGGCTAGATATCATAGGGCCAATGCTAAAAGGGCGAGGGCAGGCGAAATATGCAATCGTGGCCATAGACTATATTTCACAAAATGGGCAGAAGCCGAGCCGCTATCCACCATCACGGAGAAAAAGGCCACATAATTTGTAAAGAAGAACATAATCTGCAGGTTCGGAATCCCCCGGGCGATCATCACCGACAACGGGAAACAATTCGATAGCAAAAGATTCAGGAAGCTCTGCGAAGACCTCCAGATCGCTTTAAAATTCACCTCGCCAGCCCATCCCAAGTCAAACGGACAGGTTGAGGCAACAAACAATACCATCAAGGCAAACCTTAAAGCTCAGCTCGGATCATGCAAAGGTTTATGGGTCGAAGAATTACCAGAAGTGTTATGGGCACATCGAACGACCTACAAAGATTCCACAGGGGAAACACCATTTTCCCTATCATACGGATGTGAGGCCGTCATTCCAGCAGAAATCGGGGTACCAACTCACAGGGTCCGCCACTTTGGGAATGAGCAGAATGAAGAACTTATCAAAAACCACCTCGACCTGATCGAGGAAAGGAGAGAGAAATCAGCTATGAAAGCAGCAGTCTACCAACAAAGAATGGCACACAAAAACCCGCTTCTACAACAGAAGAGTTCAGACCCGCTCCTTTCTCCGGGTGACTTAGTATTGAGAAGGGTCACCTTAAACACCAGCGACCAGAGGAGGGCTCGCTAGGTGCCAAGTGGGAAGGGCCATACAAAATCACAGAGGTGGTAAGGCCAGTGGCTTACTTCTTGGAACAGCTGGACGGCACAAGATTAAAAAAGCCATGGAACGCCGAGATGTTGAGAAAATACTTTCAGTAAATTCTCTCTTCCCTTCTCTTCTTTGGCAGCAACCCAATAAGGGACAGAAATTCAAATACAAAGCCTCTCTCAAAATGACCCGCAGAGAGTTGTAAGAAGGGCAGCATGTCCCCGAATATAAATAAAACTTTCTTTTTTCACCGCTCTTCTAAAAATAATTTTGCAAAACCATATTCAAAACCCCGGGGACATACTCAACACGACGGTCCAAGGTCAAAAGCACAAAACCCGCAACTACCCGACCACGGACCACCATAAAGAAGCACAAAGTCACACCAGAATCAATCGACTCCATACAAGCATTAAACAGCAGGGACGAAGGTGAATCAGAGTATAGATCCGTGAGAAGCATAGCACGGGGAGGGATGATACCCCCGTGGCGATTACCTGCTCCAGTGTTACCGAATATAAGGAGGAACATGCCTTTAATATGTCGAGCACTCTTTTGATCCTCACTTACCCGATGTAATGGATCCGTGGGAAAGCATAGCACGGGGGATGATGATGCCCCCGTGACGATTGCTAGCTCCAGTGATGCCGGACCTAAGGAGGAATATACCCTTAGTATCCCGGACACTCTTTGATCCATTCATCATTTGGATCCAAGAGAGGCACAGCACGGGGATGCGTTGTGCCCCTGTAGCGTGTGTCTGCTCCAGCGTGGTAAGGAGGAGCCCTCGTACAATACACATGCTCCACAGTGACCCGACGTATAGAGGATGTGTCATTACCATTCGAACGCTCTCTGATCCAAATCCTGGTTCGCCGGGACACTGAATTGAAAGATTCAGAATTGTGTTTGTAAACCTCGGACATGACGCTATTTTAAGGAATCTGTGCTGTTGTTTACACTTGTGAAAAGTTTGCTTTGGGACAAGTGCTAAGTCACCCCCACCTTTTGATTTTATTTTCGAAAGTTTTGTTTTTATTTTTTCGTCGGTCTGACAAGGGGACGCCCAAGTCAGATTCGACAGGGTTTCAAAGATGGATACACTTCCCATCTGAATAAATCCCAAGGATTAACCAGTGCTCGGGGCTGGATTCGTTCCGCCGAGGCCACTTGGTTAATCGGCTCGGTGCTGGATTCGTTCCGCCGAGGCCACTTGATTATTCGGCTCGGGGCTGGATTACGTTCCGCCGAGGCCATTCAGTTATTCGGCTTGGGGCTGGATTTCGTTCCATCGAGGCCACTTGGTTATACAGCTCGGGGTCGGGCCACACCCCACCGAATCTATCTTTTGGACTGGGGACGAAACATTCCCCCAGGGCCAAGTGTTCCATACAGCTCGAGGTCGGGTTACGTCCACCGAGTCGGTGTTTTTTAAACTGGGGACGTAACATTCCCCCCGGAGCCTAGTGCTTCCCTCAGATCGGGGTCGGGTTATGTCCCACCGATTCCACCGGAGCCAAGTGTTTCTTACTACTCGGGGTTGGATTACGTCCCTCCAGCTCATATTGTCCCCACGGAGAGGACTCAAATGTTCGAAGAGAAACATAAAGAACGAAATAAAAAAAAAAGAAGAAAGCACATATATATATATATATATATTCAAAAAATATGAAGTGTTATTACAAAAAAAGACAAGTGTACACAGGGCCCCGCCCGGGTTACCCCTTCTTTAATCAGCCCGCGCAGGGGCAGAAAGTTCTTCCTCGGCTGGCTCAGACGATGGAGGGATCAGCTCGGTCTCAAGAACGAGAACAGCAGCTTCAACCTCGGCGACACGGGAGACCTCTACTTTAAGAATGGGAGGTGGAATCTCAGGGTAGTCCTCGCCAGGAGCAGGAACCTCAAGTCGGCTTTCTTGGGAAACCTGGGAAACCGGGGCAACGGAAATCGGATGGCTGCATGGACTGGCCCCATATCCAGGTCGGGCAGCACCATTGGTATGATTTCAGCACAATCACCGACCCCTTCAAGACGAATGGAGTCCCTCTCGGCCTCCCACTCGAGCTCCTTATCCCTGAGCTCGGCACGGGCCCGTCCCAGTTCCTCCTTTTTGGCCCGCAGCTTATACTCCACACTGCCCACTTCCACCTTGAGGATCCCAATCTCAGCCCGGGCATCCACCAAACTTGCTCTAGCTTCCTCATCATTCTTGCACTCCAGAGTAGCAGCAGCCTTAAGAGCTTTGTTTATTTTGATAGCCTCGATCGCAGCCAGCTCATGATCCATATTCCTCTCCTCAGCACTAGCCAGCTTGGCCTCCACTTCAGAAAGACGATTCTGAAGCCTCTGTGCCTGGCCGCCTTCAGACAAAAGGCTTATGAACAGGTCCTTATTTTTGGCCGCCAAATAATTTGCCTGCCGAGAAGAAAAAGAAGTCAGTTTCAAACTAAGTCTGAAAGACACCTCGGATGTAGAAGAGAAGAAAAAGAAATAACCTGAGCCAACTGGGAGCACAACTTTGCGACCACCTCCTCGGGTGAAAGGTCCTCAAACCTCGGAATCTTCTCAGGAGGTACAGCCCCGGCCAGCTCATTGAAAGCTGGTACCAAATGGGAAGTAGCCTCCCTAATATTCTTCCCAAGGTCATCAACTCCGAGAACCACAGCACCCTTCAATTTCTTAGAAGGACCCTCCTACCGAACTGGAGTCTCTCTGCTCGGAGCCTCCTCCTCCTCCAATTCCCGCCTCAATTGGGTATCCACAGCTCCAAACCGACGCTTCCTCCTCCTGGAGGGTCTTGGAGGGCTAGCAAGACGGGTAGCACCCATTGGGGGCACCCGAGGAGATGAAGATAGACCCTGAGAGCTCGGTCGTTCTGCCTCCACGGCCACCTTTCTATCCTCAGAAGACTCAGGTCGTTTCCGAGAAGTACCAGCCCCACCTGGGCTAGTTCTTTTCGCAGCACCGGAAAACCGACCAAGGTACTTTGGTCTCCTCGACATGCCTGCAAAAAGTAAAGACAAAAACAAAGGTTCAGGACCTAAGCATACAAAAAGAAAAGAGAAGAAAAAAGACGACAACAAAAATGGTAAATAAACATGGGAGTTGGCTAGAAGATCAACAAACATCTACTTATCCGACCCGAGACCTTAGGAGGAACAGTCCGAACAAGTCCCGATTCAAAAAATGTCGCATTGTTTACCAACTCCCTCCAATGAGCGGCATACCGCCGAGCCCAGAATACCCGCTGCCGGACCTGATGGGAGACCTTGGGAGCATCCCTCCAACAGGCTAGGAGGAATAGAAAAAATGGGTAAGAATCCAAACATAAAAAAAACTAAGGGCAGAAAAGCTAAAGGTTAATCTCCTAACCTCTCGCTCTAAAGATGTCCGGAACCAAGATCTCATCTTCATCCAACCTCAGGGTCCGTCCCCAATCTCCAGTGGGCCAGAACCAAAGATCTTTAAAATTCTTATTGGAGTCAGGGAGTTTTTGGACGACCTTTGACGAACTATCGTAAGCAGAAATGTAGTACCACCCGTGATGTGTCTTTGGGTTGGCCTTCAACCGATATAACCTCTTCACTTCTTCAAAAGAAGGTTCGCCAAGCCCCGCTCGATACCAAGCTACATACAACCCGGCCAAAATCCTCCAACTGTTTAGACTTAGTTGGCAGGGGGCGACCTCCATCTCGGCCAGCATCCAGGCAAAGTAGGGTTGAATTGGCAACCGGAGCCCGCATTCGAAGAATGCTGGAAGAAGGGCAACGGAACCCTCGTCAGGCTGACTGGCACGATCACATGGAAGAGGGACCTCAAGAGCAATGTCTATCGGGATGTCATATCATTGCCGAAGCAGTGCCAGATCATCATCGGTTATCTGAGAAGGCCGAACCATGTCTAAAGCCAACCTGTCAAAATCACCGGGCTCCGGATCCTTCCGAGGAACCCTTTGATGGTAAGAATCTTGTTCGATCTCAGAAGGAGTGGGGGTAGTATCAAGGTCTTCCACGCTGGGTGCTCCCGAGCCAGAGGAAAGCTCTTCAGCAATAGGGGCCAAGGGTTTAGCAGGGTTTTCAAGGGGAGAACTGTCATTAGACATCCTAGACGTCCGGAAAATAAAAAGGAAGGGGAAGTCAGTCTATAGCTAAAACTCTAAAACTGCTCAGGAATTCCGAGAAAGCTAAGCAGGTGGGTTCTAAAATGCCCTACCAAGATTCGACAAGCCATAAGTCACTCCCTAGCAACATCAAAACTAACAAAGGATTCACAACACACAAAAAGAGAAGAGGTCGTTCAGAAAACTTACTTGTTTCTTTCAGAAAGACTGAAGATTGCACAGCACGGTTTGCTCGTCCCCTAAATTCGCAGGTCATAGCGGAGTGTAGACATTGCATTTTTACATGTGAAACCCGATGATGAGTCTCAGTTGGAGGCACTACTTTTTTAGTCGAAGAAGTTGCGGGAAACGATCGTCGGAAGGGAATCAGCATTTTGTTAGTTTTTATTCGCTGGATTAGCTTCGGGTTCGCTTGTTGGACCTCCGTGTTAAAACACATGTCACAAATTAAAAATAATTAAAACATTTAAAACACATGTCACAAATTTTAATTAAAACCAATTGAAATTAAATTAAAGTTAAAATGAAACCAATTAATTAAATTAAAATTGAAAATTTAATAACTAATTTAAAATTAAACCAAATTTAAACGAATTAAGGTGAAATTAAATTTAATTAAAGCTAATTGAATTAAAATTAAACTAAATAATTAATTGAAATGAAATTAAAATAACTAAATTGAATTGAAATCTTAATTAAGTTAAATTCACAAATCAAATCCAATTGAATTAATTCCAATTCAAATTAAATAAAACAAATTAAATTTAAATCAAATAAATTAAAATTAAATACCAAAATTAAATAATTCACTTCCAAATTAAAATAAATCACTCACCAATTTTATATAACCCACCTAAATTATTAATATTCTTTCCCTTTTTAAAATTAATTAATCACCTCCCTATTTTACTTGATTTATTTCCTTATTCAAACAAACTCTAATTGACAACTATAAAACACACACAAATTGCAACCAAGAGGGGAAGACATTCACGGCCAAATACAAAGAAACTACAAACACAAAAATACAAAGACCTCACCCATCAGACGCTCAGCTCTCTCTCTCACCCTAACTTCCTTCACGCCATACGCAGCCCCTTCATTCTTCAGAAAATACTCACGCATCAACCCTCAACTCATCAACAAGAGCCATTCACGTCCCCCTACACCCCACTCAGCCATTAACGCATGCAGCCCCTTACGTGAGCAAACCAACAGCCCTTCTCATTAGCCTGCATGCTGCCCTACTCCACATGATCAGCCTACCACACAGACTACCATTCACCAGCCCTTCATCACGCTTCAACAATTCTGCCCAGCCTCACATCTGTCTTCAGCACACGCCACATACTGCCCCTCAAGCCACCTGCCAACCTCTTTAACCATCACGCAACACGCACAAAGCAGCAGTCTGCCCCACTCACGGTAAACCACCCTCCCTACACATCATGCAGCCACTAAGAAACGCACATGCACTGCCCCTTTGATCATTGACCGAGACCAACATAGCGTGCCCCCCATTTCACTCAACTTTCAGCAGCCCAATCTGCCCCCAAATTCACCAAAAAAAGAGAATAAATAACCCTAAAGCTGATCCCAAAACAGCCCTATAACCGACCGACCTTAACCACCCAAAAACAGTAGCCACAAACACGCCTGAACTGCCACTATATACACCTTAAAACAGTAGCCACAAATACGCCTAAACTGCACCCTAAGCCCTAAAAAAAAAACAGCCCAGTTCAGTCCCCAAAAAAAAAATCCCAATTCAGTCCCAAAAACAGCCCAGTTCAGCCGTAAATCAGCCCTCACACGACCCTAAAAACTGTACTGGAACCCTTCCAAAACAGCAGCCCTTAGCCTCCAAAAATCACCAAAACAGTGAACAAGTACAACCATAATAGTGAGCAGAAAATACATCACAAACAGCAGAAAAACAGAGTCAAAACAGTGGTTTGAGCAGCGAAACAGCGAGGGAAAAAGAAAACCAGTGAACCGGAAGAGTTGCCGAGTGATAGCCCTTCCGACGGCCGTGAAACGCAAGTCCGAAAGTCGACATAAAAAGGTTAGATCTGAGGGTATTTTTCACATTCGTTTTCTGTTTTATTTTCATTGTTTATTGAGTATTGTTCGCATGATTGTTATGTGGAAATGCATGTTATGGCCCTTGAGTAGATAAATATGCATGTATTATGAAATATTGTATGTTGTGGACTTGGAATAAAATGAGAGATGTGTCAACTCTCGCGGTATATCGGATGGAAACCCAGACATAAATTTCATAGCCGATTCCGAATGGACGGTAGTATGATCTGTACTCGGGATACAACTCCACGTACCGCTTGAGTAAATGGCACCCTCTTTTATTTTTTGTTGCTTTATTTCATTTATTTTCCGTTATTTGAATTGTGCATGTCATTTGTTTATGTATGATGCAATCGAGCGCATGGGCTTAGTAAGTGTGATGAAAGGTCCCCTATTTGGAGAGGTTAAAACCCTTTACCACGATGCTTTGCCGCGCCGGTTGATGTGTGTTCGGTTGGATGCAAAATACGTTCAATCGGGCATACTAATTTTGATATTATTGTTTTAATTCTTTGTATGCATGATGCAATCGAGCGCATGGGCTTAGTAAGTGCGACGAAAGGTCCCCTATTTGGAGGGGTTAAAACCCTTTACCACGATGCTTTGCCGTGCCGGTTGACGTGTGTTCGGTTGGATGCAAGATACGTTCAATCGGACATACTAATTTTGATGTTATTGTTTTAGTTCTTTGTATGCATGATGCGATCGAGCGCATGGGCTTAGTAAGTCGGATTAAAGGTCCCCTACTTTGAGGGGTTAAAACCCTTTACCATAATGCTTTGCCGCGCCGATTAATATATATTCGGTTGAACGTAAAATGTGTTCAATCGGGTATACGAAGTCCGATATCATTGTCTTTACTTTATATATATGCATTATGTTGATTGCGCATGGGCTTAGTAAGTGCGATTAAAGGTCCTCTACTTGGAGAGATTAAATTCTTTTACCACGATGCTTTGCCGCGCTTTTAGCCTGTTATTATTTATTAGGTGCCATCTATTCATCCGTTCATGTATGTGTCATATTGTTTACTGCATTTGGGAGGTCACTACTGTAAGCCCGTTCGAACGCGTTCCGAAACGCCACACGAATGGGCTTACATGTGTGCTTGTGTGGTTAATGTGTGTGCTTGTGTTTTTTTTTAATATAATATGCCAATGAAGTCGTATGTTCATTGCTACTTTGATGTATTTTCAAGCATGCAATCTTAGATGTGAAATATATGTAAATTCAGTTGTAAGTTTTATTTTTGTGCATATGGATTTAGAAGCATGATACTCTTGGAAATAAGTGTTACTTAAGCTTGATTAAATTATTACACAAATCCTTTCATTACAAGTGACATAAGTAAGGGACCATTCCGAACCCAACGGTTTGAGGTCTTCCCTTGCGAGGGGTGAGTGCGGCCTTAAATCTCATTTTCCCGGTTCACACCGGGTGGCGACTCCATTATTCTCCGGTTTAGTCCCCCGTGGCTACTCTGTACTCCCAACCGGGCCGCGAGCTCGGGACAGCATGCGTCGCCCAGTTTCTGTGTTCCCACAGTCTGGCGACTCCACTGGAGATAGAGAATCGGCCCCGAAATATTGTCTTGTAATGTTTGGATTTATGTTCTAATTGACCGTGTCTATAGTGGATAAAATGGGGGTTTAATCAAAGGCATTTTGAGGCTAGGTAATGGTTTGGTGTCTTCCTTCACTCACTACCTTTCTAGAAGGAAAAGTTGTGAAGACACCCATATAGCCATCTACTCGTAGCCTATTGTGATGGACTAATTTGGAGGACTCGTTGTTTATTCCTGACACCAAGCGATAAAGAGCCTAAGAGGCTTGGGTATTTAAGTGAACCTCGCTCCACCTTCCCTATGGGGAATCTACAACGGGAAATTCATTTTACATTCAGTCACACACCATAGCTCATTGGCACGTACCTTAGTGTATAAAAAAGGTGCGCTCACTTGGTCGCTCGAACCCTTGATTGGGGAGACCTAGTTGTGGGCCATCCTTCACCGGTGAGAGCCTTTGTCTATACTCTTGCGAACCCACCCATAGACCGGGGTTGTATGGTTAAAGTAACAATTATTTCCTTGAGTATGTGTTTGTGGACCATCCTCATTTGGATGCGGTTGGACTTTTTGTCAGAAATGCGAACTTGTTGGGCCATTTAAACTAGGGCGAGTTCGCATCTTATGACAATTAGGCCCAAAGCTTCTGAAATGTTGGTGGGCCACTCTGTAGAACTTATTGCTTTATGCTTGAATTATCTTGTTATGTTTGTGTTTTGGAGCATCGTTATTTGGATCCAGTTGGACCTTTTGTCAAGAGATGTGAACTTGTTGGGCCATTTAAACGGGGACGAGTTCGTGTTCTCTGACAGTTGGGCCAAAGGCTTCTAAAATACCGATGAGTCGTTTTATGTATAGGCCTTTTATCATTTGAAGTTATTTGGTTATGTTATCGCGAAGTGTAAACCTGTTGGGCCATTTCAAGTAGGACAAGTTTGCACCGCGTAATAATATGATTGAACACTTTAAAATGATAATGGGCCAATTAGTGCAAATTCTTTTATAAGCTTATTTGTTCCATACATCACATACATGACATGCACTCATGCATACACGCATCATGCTAACCCCCTTTGTGTAAAAAGCCATCATAGATACCCGTTGGGTTGGGGGAAGACTTGTCAAAAGACCATCAGCCAATATGAATGAGTCAGCTAACGAGGGATCCCGCCTGGATCAATTGGAGACCAAAATAACAGGAATTATTGAGATATTGCAAGCTCTGACTAATGTTGTGGCCAGTTTGACCGCACTCTGTATAGCCGATAACAGAGAGATGAACAATCAGAATGGAAAGACCATCGGGGAACCTTCGGAGACCAAACTCCCTCCTTCCGAGACCGCCTCTATCAGAAACAGACGATTCTCCAATCTTGGTAGACCTTTGTCAAAGGTGTTTAAGAAACTGAAGATGCAAGGACTTCTAAAACCCTTAAAACCTAGACCACTTCCTAACCATGTGCCACCGTACCTCAACCTAAATTAATATTGTTACTTCCACCAAGAAAGGGGCCATGAAACTAATTATTGCATCCGCCTTAGGCATGAAATCCAAAACCTCATTGATGCCAATAAAATACCCAACCCGGAAAAAGAACAAGCCAACATACACAAAAAACCTCCACCTACCCACATTATTGACTCCGGCCTACCCGAAAATCTTGTCTTCCCAACCCACAACTACCAAACTTCTTACACGGAGATACGAGGCAACAGTGGTAAAAGTGAAATAAAGCAAAGGGAGGATCTTTGGGAAAACTTCTCAGACAGTGATGAGACGGGGGTTGCAAAAGGGAAAAGTGAATGGGAAGAAGAACTAATGTACCTGGAGAAATTGATGGTTGAAGGAAATAAGAAAGCAAGGGAAAATAAAGTTGCAATTTATGGAGATGTTTGTCTCCCAGATCTTATTCAGTTGTGATCCAGCATTTATTAATAGAGACATTGATTTTATCTATTTGTTCGAACCTTTACTTAATGATAATAAAGATGTTCATTTCGTTAACTTGCCTGAGTCTCTGCAACATAATTATATTGGAAAAAAGTATTCAACCTTGGTACTATGATACTCAGTGATATTTCGAACCCGGTGAATTTTTGGAAGAAACAAGTAGAAAAGATAGGATAGTCATTCAACAATGGGAAACGGGACAGTGAGACTGTCGGATTTATAGGAGAATGAGTTCACCGAGCCGATCGACGTGGACAGATTGAAACAGTACTTTATTTGAGGAAGAAAAGACCGAGCAGTCACCAAGGGAATTGGCGTAAGACCTAACCCGACGGGATAAAAAACACATGCATGCATGCATACACGTAACCCATTTTGCATCATTTTTTGTTTGTTTTGTTTTGTGTTCACAGGTTTTGAAGAAGAAAAGAGAAAGCGGCAAAGACAAGCCATTCAGAAACAGCGAAAGCACAATATCGGATTCGGGTAATAATCTGAGGGTTGAGGCCCACATTGGTGTTAGGTTCAGGTATTTATTTGAGGGTTGAGACCCACATTGATGTTGGTATTGAGGAGGAATCCTAGGGTTGAGGCCCACATGAGTTTGAGTTTCGGGAATGGATCTCGGGGGGTGAAGCCCATATTATCAGAAGAGGACGGAAGAATTCTGTGGAATGAGTGAAAAAAAAAATATATAAAAAAATGAGAGAGAGATCTTTGATAGTTAGACGTATGTCCAGTGATGACATTGTTTGCTGTAGGGAGAAGCTTTAGAAACGATAAGTGCGAGACGTGCTCTCGTCTGGTATTCTGAATGGATTGATCTCAGCTGGACTCGCGAGCACTTGATTACAGGATCTCAACAGTGGAAACCTGAGTGGTTGGCAAGATGACTATCCGAATGGATGATGGATCGGTGAATGACCGTTTGCCTGGATGTCCACTCTGGTTTACTTATGCTACAATATATGATATGGTTGGGAGCAAAGAAAGTCTCTGGAAAGAAAAGAAAAATATACCGCCTATAACCGATAAGCGTGAAGCTACCCATGGGCGAGTATTAGAAATGCTACCTTAAAGGGTAAGTGTGTCAAAAAAAAAAAGGAGAAAGGAAAGAATGTAAAGAAAGAGACAAAAGAAAAAAGAAGAAGACCATATCATGTTGAGTATGACGAAGTAATCACAGAGTGTGATCGAGACATCTAGATTGGTTAGACCCACCGATCCGATCCTCTAAAACGAAATCATCGAGTTGGCTCACTTAAGGAATAAGCTGCGAAAGAGCCTTGGCACACGCACACTAGGAGTCTAGTTCAGATCACCTATTCAGAGGATCGGAGTTGAGCGTATCGAGTACTTTGAAGATTCTCCAGTTTTGACGCGAAGCATTCGTTGAGGACGAATATATGTCTAGCTATCAAGATTATCTCGCGAGAGATAATACAATATGTTGGAATGGAACATCAGTGGTTCTGCCGGGTATGGCATTCTGGGGGCGAGGCCCATATCAGTAGCGGTTTGGGACGAAGTTCACATCAGTATCAGTTTGGGGCGAGGCCCATATCATCATCAAGTTTGGGGCGAGTCCCACATCTGTGTTAGCATGGGGGCGAGGCCCATATCAGTATCAGCATGGGGGCGAGACCCATATCAGTATTTGTTTTGGAGGCGAGGCCCATATCAGTAGCAGTTTGGGACGAGGTCCACATCAATATCAGTCTGGGGCGAGGCCCATATCAGTAGCAGTTTGGGACGAGGTCCACATCAGTATTAGTTTGGGGCTAGACCCATATCAGTATCAAGTTTAGGGCGAGGCCCACATCTGTGTTAGCATGGGGGCGAGGCCCATATCAGTATCAGCATGGGGGCGAGGCCCATATCAGTATCATTTTTGGAAGAGAGACCCCTATCAATAACAGTTCGGAGGTGAGTCCCACATCTTTTTTAGAATCAGTCTTGCCGAGTATGGCACTCTGGGGGCGAGACCCACATCTTTATCAGTCTTGCCGGGTATGGCACTCTGGGGGCGGGGCCCACGTCCTTATCAGAATCAGTCCTACTGAGTATGGCACTCTAGGGGAGAGACCCGCATCGCATCAGTATCGGCCTGGGGGCGAGGCCCAAATCAGTATCAGTTTGCGGGCGAGGGCTATATCAGTACCGGCTTGGGGCGAAGCCCACATCTACATCAGTATCAGTTGTGGGGATGAGTCCCAAGGCCGAGGCCCACGTCATCATCAGTATCAGTTGTAGGGGTGAGTCCTAGGGTCGAGGCCCACATCAGCATCAGTTTCAGAGATGGGTCTCAAGGCCGAGGCCTACGTCATCATCAGTATCAGTTGTAGGGATGAGTCCTAGGCTTGAGGCCCACATTCAGCATAAGCATCAGTATCAGTTGCGGAGATGAGTCCCGAGGGCGAGGCCCACATCAGCATTAGTATCAGTTTCGGGGATGAGTCCCAAGGTTGAGACCCACACCAGCTACAGTATCAAGTTTTGGGGGACGAGTCCCAGGGTCGAGGCCTATATCATCATCTTCAGAAGTTTGGGGATGCATCCTAGGGTTGAGACCCACATCATCGTAAGTATATTCTATTTTGGGGATGCGTCCCCGGGCCGAGGCCCATTTTGCCAGCAGTATTGGGATGAGTCCCAGGGTCGAGGCCCCCGTTGTCGGTTGCAGTTATGGGGATGCGTCCCAGGGTCGTGGATCCACTGCATCAGTTTGGGGATGCATCCCCGGGCCGAGGCCCATTTTGTCAGCGGTATTGGGATGTGTCGCAGGGTCGAGGCCCCCGTTGTGGGTTGTAGTTATTGGGATGCGTCCCAGGGTCGTGGACCCACTGCATCAGTTTGGGGATGCGTCCCCGGGCCGAGGCCCATTTTGCCAGCGGTATTGGGATGAGTCCCAGGGTCGAGGCCCCCGTTGTCGGTTGCAGTTATTGGGATGCGTCCCAGGGTCGTGGACCCACTGCATCAGTTTGGGGATGCGTCCCCGGGAGAGGCCCATTTTGTCAGCGGTATTGGGATGTGTCCCAGGGTCGAGGCCCCCGTTGTGGGTTGTAGTTATTGGGATGCGTCCCAGGGTCGTGGACCCACTGCATCAGTTTGGGGTTGCGTCACAGAGCCGAGGCCCATTTTGCCAGCGGTATTGGGATGCGTCCCAGGGTCGAGGCCCCCGTTGTCGGTTGCAGTTATTGGGATGCGTCCCAGGGTCGAGGCCCCCGTTGTCGGTTGCAGTTATTGGGATGCGTCCATGGATCGAGGTCCACTGCATCATCAGCTCGGCGGAGCAGCAGGCAAGTCAGGTGGCAGCTGGCGAGCCAGGTAAGTAAAAATGCATTACATAACTTTGATAGGATTGTTCAAAGTCACACACTACACAAGTCCCATCAAAGTGGGGGCGACTGTAGACATTGCATTTTTGCATGTGAAACCCGATGATGAGTCTCAGTTGGAGGCACTACTTTTTTAGTCGAAGAAGTTGCGGGAAACGATCGTCGGAAGGAAATCAGCATTTTGTTAGTTTTTATTCGCTGGATTAGCTTCGGGTTCTCTTGTTGGACCTCCGTGTTAAAACACATGTCACAAATTAAAAATATAATTAAATATTTAAAACACATGTCACAAATTTTAATTAAAACCAATTGAAATTAAATTAAAGTTAAAACGAAACCAATTAATTAAATTAAAACTGAAAATTTAATAACTAATTTAAATTAAACCAAATTTAAACGAATTAAGGTGAAATTAAATTTAATTAAAGCTAATTGAATTAAAATTAAACTAAATAATTAATTGAAATGAAATTAAAATAACTAAATTGAATTGAAATCTTAATTAAGTTAAATTCACAAATCAAATCCAATTAAATTAATTCCAATTCAAATTAAATAAAACAAATTAAATTAAAATCAAATAAATTAAAATTAAATACCAAAATTAAATAATTCACTTCCAAATTAAAATAAATCACTCACCAATTTTAATATATCACCCACCTAAATTATGAATATTCTTTCCCTTTTTAAAATTAATTAATCACCTCTCTATTTTACTTGATTTATTTCCTTATTCAAACAAACCCTAATTGACAACTATAAAACACACCACAAATTGCAACCAAGATGGGAAGACACTCACGGCCAAATACAAAGAAGCTACAAACACAAAAATACAAAGACCTTACCCATCAGACGCTCAGCTCTCTCTCTCACCCTAACTTCCTTCACGCCATACGCAACCCCTTCATTCTTCAGAAAATACTCACGCATCAACCCTCAACTCATCAACAAGAGCCATTCACGTCCCCTTACACCCCACTCAGCCATTAACGCATGCAGCCCCTTACGTGAGCAAACCAACAGCCCTTCTCATTAGCCTGCATGCTGCCCTACTCCACATGATCATCCTGCCACACAGACTACCATTCACCAGCCCTTCATCACGCTTCAACAATTCTGCCCAGCCTCACGACTCTCTTCAGCACACGCCACATACTGCCCCTCAAGCCACCTGCCAACCTCTTTAACCATCACGCAACACGCACAAAGCAGCAGTCTGCCCCACTCACGGTAAACCACCCTCCCTACACATCATGCAGCCACTAAGAAACGCACATGCACTGCCCCTTTGATCATTGACCGAGACCAACATAGCGTGCCCCCCTTTCACTCAACTTTCAGCAGCCCAATCTGCCCCCAAATTCACCAAAAAAAGAGAATAAATAACCCTAAAGCTGATCCCAAAACAGCCCTATAAACCGACCCTTAACCACCCAAAAACAGTAGCCATAAACACGCCTGAACTGCCACCATATACACCTTAAAACAGTAGCCACAAATACGCCTAAACTGCACCCTAAGCCCCAAAAAAAAAATAGCCCAGTTCAGTCCCAAAAAAAAAATCCCAATTCAGTCCTAAGAACAGCCTAGTTCAGCCGTAAATCAGCCCTCACACGACCCTAAAAACTGTCCCTGGAACCCTTCCAAAACAGCAGCCCCTAGCCTCCAAAAATCGCCAAAACAGTGAACAAGTACAATCAAAACAGTGAGCAGAAAATACATCACAAACAGCACCAAAACAGAGTCAAAACAGTAGCTTGAGCAGCGAAACAGCGAGGGAAAAAGTAAACCAGTGAACCGGAAGAGTTGCGGAGTGATAGCCCTTCCGACGGCCGTGAAACGCAAGTCCGAAAGTCGACATAAAAAGGTTAGATTTGAGGGTATTTTTCACATTCGTTTTCTGTTTTATTTTCATTGTTTATTGAGTATTGTTCGCATGATTGTTATGTGGAAATGCATGTTGTGGCCCTTGAGTAGATAAATATGCATGTATTATGAAATATTGTATGTTGTGGACTTGGAATAAAATGAGAGATGTGTCAACTCTCGCGGTATATCGGATGGAAACCCGGACATAAATTTCATAGCCGATTCCGAATGGACGGTAGTATGATCTGTACTCGGGATACAACTCCACGTACCGCTGAGTGAGTAAATGGCACCCTCTTTTGTTTTATGTTGCTTTGTTTCATTTATTTTCCGTTATTTGAATTGTGCATGTCATTTGTTTATGTATGATGCAATCGAGCGCATGGGCTTAGTAAGTGTGATGAAAGGTCCCCTATTTGGAGAGGTTAAAACCCTTTACCACGATGCTTTGCCGCCCCAGTTGATGTGTGTTCGGTTGGATGCAAGATACGTTCAATCGGGCATACTAATTTTGATATTATTGTTTTAATTCTTTGTATGCATGATGTAATCGAGCGCATGGGCTTAGTAAGTGCGACGAAAGGTCCCCTATTTGGAGGGGTTAAAACCCTTTACCACGATGCTTTGCCGCGCCGGTTGATGTGTGTTCGGTTGGATGCAAGATACGTTCAATCGGGCATACTAATTTTGATGTTATTGTTTTAATTCTTTGTATGCATGATGCGATCGAGCGCATGGGCTTAGTAAGTCGGATTAAAGGTCCCCTACTTGGAGGGGTTAAAACCCTTTACCACAATGCTTTACCGCGCCGATTAATATATATTCGGTTGAACGTAAAATGTGTTCAATCGGGTATACGAAGTCCGATATCATTGTCTTTACTTTATATATATGCATTATGTTGATTGCGCATGGGCTTAGTAAGTGCGATTAAAGGTCCTCTACTTTGAGAGATTAAAGTCTTTTACCACGATGCTTTGCCGCGCTTTAGCCTGTTATTTTATTAGGTGTCATATATTCATCTGTTCATGTATGTGTCATATTGTTTACTGCATTTGGGAGGTCACTGCTGTAAGCCCGTTCGAACGAGTTCTGAAAACACCACACGAACGCATGTTTTTCTGTCTGGTCCCGTTCGAACGCGTTATCAAACGCTATACGAACGCGAACCTTATGTTTACCGTTCGAACGCGTTATCAAACGCTATACAAACGCGAACCTTCTGTTTACCGTTCGAACGTGTTTACGAACGCTACACGAACGCGAGTACACTGAATTGAGTCATTTTCATCGCATGTGTGTTTGTATCCATATTAGTTATCTTCTTTTGCGCCACGTCATATCATGTTTATCCCATTGGTTACATCATTTACCTTCGTCTTGGCTTAACGTATTACAATTCATATATCCATGTCATGATAGCATTTGAGTATTATTTCTCGTGGTATATCGGATGGAAACCCAGACATAAATTTCGTAGCCGATTCCGAATGGATGGTAGTGCGGTCTGTACTTCGGATACAATTCCACGTACCACTTGGAAAAGTGCTCACATGTGTGCTTGTGTGGTTAATGTGTGTGCTTGTGTTTTTTTTTAATACAATATGCCAATGAAGTCGTATGTTCGTTGCTACTTTGATGTATTTTCAAGCATGCAATCTTAGATGTGAAATATATGTAAATTCAGTTGTAAGTTTTATTTTTGTGCATATGGATTTAGAAGCATGATACTCTTGGAAATAAGTGTTACTTAAGCTTGATTAAATTATTACACAAATCCTTTCATTACAAGTGACATAAGTAAGGGACCATTTCGAACCCAACGGTTTGAGGTCTTCCCTTGCGAGGGGTAAGTGCGGCCTTAAATCTCATTTTCCCGGTTCACACCGGGTGGCGACTCCATTATTCTCCGGTTTAGTCCCCCATGGCTACTCCGTACTCCCAACCGGGCCGCGAGCTCGGGACTGCATGTGTCGCCCAGTTTCTGTGTTCCCACACGGAGAAAGAAGAAAAATGCACGGCTGAAAGAAACTCCGGGAGTACTGAGTCAAGTGAGTCACGGTTGAAACATTCACTGGAAGGAGAGAAAGATTTGCCAAAAAAACTGCACAGTAAAAGCCCTGTCTTTTTATAGTCATAAGTGGGACGCTCATGGCCGTTGGATCAAGACAAGAAACCCAGATGGACGCCAAGTGTCAACTGCAAAAGAGGTCTGCTAAAATCAAACGAACGGTTGAGATCAGTACACTATTAAAACGCCCTTACACGGTCGATTCACTTTCTTTTTTGGCGGGAATCCGACAGATGATTGACAAGTGTCACACTTAGGAAAAAACCCTAAAGGTGATTTGGTGGGCATTAAACAGACGTGACTGTTGTGCGTCTCAAGAAGAAGTGCTTGAAAAGAGGCGACGAAAATTTCGATTCAACCTCGGATTGACCACCAACAAAGTAATCAGCACACCATCTTTATATAGTTCCCGGCACTAACTCGTATACTCATTGGAACCGAGAACTAGGGGACAGATGTTGATGGTGTTTTCAGGCACTATGATAATTAAAACAGCACGACAAGGGTAGAAGGGTAATTCCCTTCTTGGTGAGATCACTAACACCGACCCGACCCATAAAAAGCCAGCAGTAAGGGCCCGAGCGCTTTACAGTAAAAGGCCGACCACATTATAAGTTACAAGACCGACCACAACAGGAGGAGACCGACCACTTGAATTCAAAATGACCGGGCACTTATCAGGTCGACAGCAGCACTTCCAACAAAAAAAGACTATCATGACCGACCACATGTAGACCGGGAGTATGACATGATATGCTCCAGAAGATAAGTTATCCTACATTCATAAGAAAACTGAGGAGTCAGAGTCCTAGTAGGATAAAGGAAGTAAAAGATAGATTTGGTGAAGGTTTCCTTGAGGGAGCATGAGATTGTTTCAACTAGGAAACCTCATACTAAGAGGAATCTGATTCCTTCACTATTATAAATAGAAGGGTAGAGTATGTGTAAAAGGCATCAGAATCATCAAGCTCTGACTTGTAAACACAAAAAAGATATGAGAATCGTGTTTGAGTAATAAAAGTATCATCATGTTTGTGCCCGTGGACGTAGGTCGGACAAACATCCGCCGAACCACGTTAGATCTCTTTGTTTGATTGGTGCATTATCTACCTTCTGCTAAGTTTGCTTTTGGTTTCCCCCATAACCAAACAAATTCACTATTGAAGGAGGATTACCTCGGGAGTGATATTCCCATATTGCCCTGAGACCAAAATCCACCGTCAACAGATTCCATTATACCGTATCAACATTCAGAGGAAAAACTCAAACCAAATCAAAGTTCAACAAAGGGTATAATATAATGGGCTTGCCCTTATGCTGGAAAGAATATTTGTTTCGAAACCCATCATGTATCACCTTCCTATCGAACTGCCACGGCCTCCCCAAAAGTATGACTTCCCATTCACGCTACACCTAGTATGAAAAATATTCTCTCTCTGCTGCTCGGTCTCCTCCTCAACTATTTGTGCTGTCAATGCTCTCCTAGACACAAGCGACAGGTTATCTAGTGGGTATGCTGCTCCTTCATCATCATTAGCATCCTCTAATGTAGGCATCTCATCTTCCACCTCCTCATCTGTGGAATCGATATTACCATCATCCTTCACTATTAGTGTTCGCTTGTTTGGGCACTGTGATGCATAATGTCCCAAACCTAAGCACTTAAAACACTTCACCTCCTTGGATTTTGGAATTACCACTTCCGACTTAACCTTAACTCTACCAGCCTCTATTTCCTTTCCCTTACCACTATCAGCCCTGGGCTTATTGAAACCCTCATCTCTCCGTTCATTACTAGGCCACTTTCCCCTCCAAGCAGAAGTTCCCTGTGTAGTGTATCTAGATGCTGATTTCTTCCTCAACTGTCTTTCTACCTTGATCGCCATATGTAGCATATCCTCCAACTCCACATAATGATGCAACTCAACTACACTTGCAATCTCCTTATTTAACCCTCCTAAAAACCGAGCCATCGTGGCTTCTCTATCCTCCATCACATTCGCCCTAATCATTGCTACCTCCATCTCTGTATGATAGTCCTCAACACTCTTCGAACCCTGATACAAATGTTGTAGCTTCTGATATAATTCTCTGTAATAGTGGCTTGGAATGAACCTTTTACGCATGAGAGCCTTTAACTCCTCCCAAGTCTCAACTGGCCTCTCATGGTTCCTCCTCCTATTAGTTACTAACTGATCCCACCAAATCACCGCATAGTCTGTAAACTCAATTGCAGCCAACTTCACCTTCTTCTCATCAGAATACCTATGACAATTAAAGATCAGCTCAATCTTCCTTTCCCAGTCCAAATACGCCTCTGGATCATTTCTGCCATGGAAAGATGGAATTTTCATCTTGATACTGCCCAAATCACCATCAATATCATCTCTCCTACCATGATCTCTCCTGTCAGGCTCCCTCCGATAGTCATAATTATGCTCATCATATGCATCTCTCCCAAATCTATCTCCAAATCTGTCACCAAACCTATCACCAAATCGTCTATTTTCTCCCCCATAGGCCCTTCTATCTCCTCTCTGAAAACCTCTCTGCTCATCAAACCTCCTATCCCGCCTGTCATATCTCCTCTCATACCGCCTATCTCGCGGCCTATTCCGAACCTCCTCATCTTCGAACTCATCCAACTCCTCCATATCATCCAGATTATTCTCTGCCTCAAACTCATGTATAGGTACCCTAGGTGGTTGTTGCCCTGCCTGTTCCTGCCTAGATTGTTGTGGCCCCTCAACCTCCTTCTGACCACCAGAGAATTGAAGACTAGTAACCTCCCTCGACAACCTCTCTATCGCCGCATTCATAGTTCCAAACATCTCGCGGAACTCAGCCATATTCTGCTCCATGGTTTTAAACCTTCCATCAACGTCAATATCCTTCTCTGCCATCTTACTTAACAAACAAATTAGTAATAACAAGAAATAAATAAAGTAAACAAAGAAAACCTCACGAACTCTCGTGTTTCACTCTCTCTCAAACACTCTCTTCGAAAAATTACCTCCGTTCAATGTCGAACGCTAACCACCAATGGATTGCACAATCCGTGTGTAGTCCAAAAAGTCAGCAAAATCCACAAGGAATCAAAGGAATAAGGATATTAAGTAATATAAGGCGTGACTCGAGAAGCAGAGACGACACTCGAGTAATAAAACCGAAAACTAGAGTGCAAAAGGAAATAATAAAATTACCCTAGAACGAATTGATCAATAATGCCCAATTTCACCGCAACGCAAGATAATCAAAAATACCTAACAAAAACTAGCCTAGAATACAATTCCAGTAAGGAAGAATGACAAAAAAAGCAAAAACAAAAAAAAACGAAAAAAAAAAGAAAAATAGAAGAATAGGCTAACAAAAGCCGAAATAGGACAATTAAGGTGATTTTCAATGTTGAAAGGAAAAGTCAAAGAATCGTGACTGATTTGCAATTCAATGGATCAAATATATATATATATATATATATATATATATATATATATATATATATTTGGTCTTTAGTAGTCAGACAACAAATGCAAATCAAGCCTTCAGTTAATATTGCAACCACTTGTTCAATGACCAAGAAATAAACAAAAGCAGAGTTGTCACAGATTCACAAGAGTTTTTTTTTTTTTTTTTTTTTTTTTTCAGTAGGCGTGAACTCCTACTTTTTTTTTTTTTTTCAGCAGGCGTGAACTCCTACTTTTTTTTTTTTTTTTTTTTTTTTTTTTTTTTCAGAACGCTAACAGGAAAACAAAAGGAAAGAAAAAAAAAAATTGACAGACGTAAAGAAACAAAGAGGAAACGGAAGAAAGCAAAAAAAAATAGAGATAAATAATTAAAAGTCAGACCTGAAATCTGGCTCTGATACCAATTGATACGAAACAGGATACGAAACAGACGAAACCCGATTCAAGATCCCGTAGACCCCCAAAGAACCTGTCCTTGAAAACCCTTGGAGATAGCCTCAGATGAATTTTGCCAGCAAATAGGACGCCACAAAGGATGCCAACCCTTTGATAAGTCTTTGTTCAATCACTGAACGATGATAAAATTTCTCAATCTCAAGAAATAAAAGTACTATTCACGCACAAAAATTAGGGTCCTTCATTCAGAGGTGTTTTTGAGTTAAATAGCAACATACTCAAACCCTAATAAAGCTAAAAGACTAATATAGCCCTAAACTACCCATTACCAACTAAAAGCCCATAAATCCTAATTTCTAGCCCATTTTGAACCCATAAATAACTAAAATAAACTAACCCAAAAATAAATAAAAACGGTAATCCCCGTTGGTTCCATACATGCAAATAAATAATAAATATACCTAAATAACTGAATCGATGACTTGGGTCAAGTGTATAACTCTTGAACCCTCTTCCTTGAAGTCCAATTGGTCTCGAACCTGCTTGTTCAAGTCAGCTACATGATGTTGGGCCAGGCCTGCCATAGCGTCCTTGATCCTCTTAGCTCTGTATCTTGTAATTGGTCCAACCGGTACATGGATTGGATCGGTTGTGGTCTGGACCGAATCAGATGCAGCTAGGATCACATCAATACCTAATTGAAAAGCAATTAAAACCAAACTGTAAGAGTTGAAACCCTAATCGAAATTCAGAGGAAAAGAGAATGGTTATACAAACAAGTTAGTTTTCTTTCACGCAAATTACATGGAAATAAGAACTTGTAGAAAGAAAGACCGACTCAAACTCCATTGGCTTATCAGAACGTCAGAAGAACCAAAATCTGATTAGGAATAGTAGCATTATTCCCCCTTCACTCTATATTCAATTCAATCGAAACCCACAAAACCCAAATTGAAGCAATAGAAATAGAAGCGAACCTGAAAGATGAAAGAGCTCCAGAGTTGAGAGCTGAGAGCTGAAGAGTTGATTAATGGAAATAGCAAAGCCCAACAGAAATTGAAGAGTTGTGAGTTGAGAGCTGAAGAGATAAGACCTGCGGCGTGAGATGAAGATGAAGATTTTGACGATGAGTGAGGGTTTTTTTAAAAAAATATGATGGGTTAATTTTCCTGTGTAAAAAAAAATGTGTGGGAAAACAAAAATTTCCCACCAACATTGACGTTTTTAGTGGCGAAATATGTTCGCCACTAAATTTTCGCCATAAAAAATATAATTTCTTGTAGTGCTAGTTGATAATTCGACTAATTGAATCGTTCCGAAAAATCAATAAAATAATCCTATATTATAAATAATTTTATTTAATTAAAAATTATGAAAAGTTTTAACGGATTTTTACAAAATTTTTACTAATAAATTTTTATCAGTTAATAGAATCCTCATTTAACTGTTACGAGATCCTATTTTCAAAACATTGAAAATAACTTAAAACAGCAGTTGGCACGAAGTGAACGGTAGCTGACAACTCATATCCTTTCGACTGCAAGCGGTTACAACTGTCTGACTTTTGAGTGGGCCCACGCCAAACGATGCCTACGAAGACCCATCTGGCACCCCACCAACTTCCAACTTCTGTTTCTCTGGCGTCACCCAAAACCCACCTATCGGAAGAGAACATCACATCACATATAAAAATCTCAAAAAATCTTTCTTCCTTCATCATCTCTACACATTCTTCAATGGCGAAATCCACACAATCTTCGCCAGGTACGTTTACAATTGTTTCATTTGTTTTCATCACCTTCTTGTCTCCTTTTGATTCTCAATTTGCAGAACCCACGAACAGAATATGTAATTTTTTTTTTCTTTTGATAGATTGAAAATCGTAGCCATGTTTGTATATGTTGTGATATTTATATGTGTCATTCCATTTTATGTTGAAATTGAAGCCTTGTTTGTTACATATTGTAGTTTTTGATGTGGGTTATTTAGGAGTGAAGCTTTAGAGTCTGTTAAAAACTAAAAAGTATATGAAATCTATTAATGAGTTTAAAAATGCTAATTAAGTAACACTCTCAAATTTAAAACTGCCCATGAATATTATTACATTTGAAATACTGTAATCTGGCAGATAAAGAAGAGAAATCGGCCAATGTACTTGAAAGAGCAATGGAAAAGATTGAAGCTGCATTACATAGTAATCGAAACGACATTGATGAAAACACCCCATTAAGTGTTGTTAAAGCCCCTAATCTGTTTGAAAGAGCGAAGGAGGAGATTGAGGCTCTGGTTGAAGCAATCCATCATAAGAAAGAATCTCAAACAAGTGAAGACAGGTTTGAATACTCTTCCTGCCCTTTTGAATGGAAGACAAAGAATTGATTTTAAATTTTTAAGGGACTTTATTTTTGTTGATTATTTACTGATATGTGTAATATTAATGTGTTCAGGGATGAATCTGTTGAGACTGGGTCAAAACCAGAAAAATCAGGTTCTTTGGTCGTATTTAATTCCCATTCTTGATTTATTAATTCAAGCTTTTGAAAACATTTAATATACATACATATATATATATATATATATATATATATATATATATATATATATATATATATATATATATATATATAATATATATATATTGTACTTTTTATGGCTAAGAGAGTGCAATTGGATAGTTTCATTGAACTTATGGGATAAATTTTAATTTTCGGACCTTGGACTTAGTTTCCAATCAATTTTGAGATAGATAAAAAAAAAATTTGTTCTAATCGGTGAGAAAATGCTTTAGAGTATTGATTATATAAGTATTCTATGTTGTGTTATAGCAGTTGCAAAATCATCCATCATTTGTTATTTGTTTTGTGGCTATTGGTATTTTTTCTTTTATGCTTAGTTCTTTGCCTCAAGAGTTTCTAGCTAAATCTTAAGTCCTGCAAGTGTTTTATTTGATTTAAATTAACAGAAAAAGAAGTCATGATACACAATCTAATTGGAAAAGCTAAAGAAAAGATTGAAGCCATGACGCACCATGAAAACTCACTGAACCGTCATCAGACAGAAACTCATGGAAGGAGAGATGATATCGATGAGAACACCCCTGTTAATGAAGTTAAAGGACCCAGTGCATATGAAAGAGCAAAGGAAGAACATGAGGCACTTGTTGAAACAATCCACCCCAAGAAAGAATCAAGCGAGCTTGTCCCGTCACGTAAGGAAAAGATTGAAGCCATGACGCACCATGAAAGGTCACCAAGCCGTCATCCGACAGAAACTCATGGAATGAGAGATGATATTGATGAGAACACTCCTGTTAATGAAGTTAAAGGACCTAGTGTATTTGAACGAGCAAAGGAAGAACTCGAAGCACTTGTTGAAACAATCCACCCGAAGAAAGAATCAAGCGAGCTTGTCCGATCACCTAAGGAGGAAAAAGGATTCTGGTCCTCTATTGGAAGGTGGTTGGAAAAAGTATGCTCTCCTTCAAACACTAAAAGGGATTTACATAACAAAGAGGTCTGATTGTTCCTGCTGGTTTGTTTTGTCAAAAGTTCAACTATGCAGGCTAGAAATGAGACATTTGTGGGAGTTCTTTTGTTTTTCAATTTGATTTCTTTGAGAGTTATGATTGTGGTACTTCTTTGTGAATCTATGTGAATGAAAGGATCAAGACTGTTTTTTATATGTTTTTTCGAGCAAGTTGAGACAACTGATTACTGATAAATTGTTTTGGTCTGAGAGATGGATTTTAAAGATGAATCAGCCAATTTGTTCTCTTACACAATCAGTAAGGTTATCTCATTGAATTGAATCATGCTCTGTGTAGGCACTGCATTTTTGCATAAAGCCCAATGATGAGTCTCGTATGGAGGCACTAGCTGAAAGGTCGCGGAAGTCGCGGGAAACGAATGCCGGAAGGAAATAAAACCTCCAAAGTTAGCACCTCATCGGATTCAGACTCACTAGCCAGCCTCGGATTCGCTCAGTCTGTTTCTGTTTCAAACCTTAGCCTCGGCCCAAAAAAACTTCTGCAACCCACGAAAGCCCACACAATCCATCCACATGCCCAAAGCCCATTTACACTCAAACCCAACCGGCCCATCTATCCTCAAACCACACGCCCGAGGCCCATAAACCCCCACACACGCCCATGAGCCTTCCCAAATAAAAAAGATCCCATGCAAAACACATGTTAAAATCCCTCAAATCACCTTCCAATTAAACAAGATATGAAATCACATCCTCACCAAATTTAGAGATTTTGTTCCCTAAATAAATTGAGAATATTTCTCCCATATTTACTTGATTTATTTCCTTGCTTAGGAGATCCCTTGTCACTATAAATTGGAGACCAAATCACCAAGAGAAACCCTAGACATTCACACGACAAGACAAACAAACAAACCTAAGACTCTCTCTCTCAACCACACACGGCTTCACACTTGAAACAGCTAGACTTCCTCTTCTTCTTTATTCGGCCACCAAGAAACAACTAAACAACAAAGACACACACACAGCACTCTTCGACGACACACACTTATGTGCTTAATTATTTACATTTATTATTAATGTTTTTACTGTTCTTATAATTTACATTATCATACTTCTTTATTTAATATGCTTTTGGAAATATGTATTTGCTTTTATTTATATTCATGTTTATAGGTGTGCAAATTTGTGTGTTTATTTGAATTATCTTGCATGTGCTATGACCGGTGCAATCACACGCGTATAACGCAAGCGCACGTATCGTTCAAGTAGTATAAAAAGTATCGATCCCACAAGGACTTAAAACCTTTTGTTATTAATTTATGATGTCAAATTTTTACGAGTATCTAATGGATTGGTTATTGATTGGATGATGACTTTAAACTTAAAATAAGGAAATGAAATTGCTTGAAAGTATTTTAGGAAAATTCAATTTTATAAAACTATCCAGGGTTGTGAATCCTTCCAATATCTTTTTAAAAGATGAAGTGGTTATTTTACGTTTGTGTAATATATCGGTTTATTAACCTGGAACACGAAATTATGCAAAAGCCTCTTCCGATGGTCAAATACAAATACCCAATATAACTTTATTAATCATATTCATATGTCAACCAAGTTACCTGAATTCATTAAGATTAAGTTCCAATTATGGTTACCTCCGCCCGACAAGTATATTCCTATCATGTAAGGAAATCTATTAAATGGTTATATATCCTCAAGGAAGATCGTGGGCTATTGAGTCTAAGGTCTTAAACCTAAAATCCATTTTCCAAGTTCATTTTAAGTTTACCGAATCAATCTTCTTAATGGTCAGTTAACAAGATGCATTAAGACTAAGGCTCAATAAATAAACCTTTATATTACCCAAACCATAAAATAACCCCTTATTAACTGGTGATATTGGAATTCATCACAACCCAGATAACTGACTTAGTTACGAAACATATTTATGGGCAGTAAAAGCTTAAATAAAATAAAAGGCATAAAGTAAATTGCTGAAAATTAAATACTAAAAAGTAAATGACGGAAAGCAAATGCTGAAAATTAAATACTGAAAATTAAACGCTGAAAAGTAAATGCTGAAAGTAAATTGTTGAAAAGTAAATGCTGAAAGTAAATTGCTGAAAATTAAATAAAGCAAAAGTACAATAAAAGAAAATACTGAGGTAAAAGGATCCACTTTTATTACTTCTATTTTAGATATCTCCCTTAATATAATATATTAACTTTGCATGATAATTACTAATCAGCCATATAGACGGTATCCAGATTAAGTCAAATTAATAATTAATTACCAAACGACCAATCAGGCGGTATCCAGTTTAGTCAGGTTAAAACCAATTTAAATATTTACCAACCGACCATAAGGCGATATCCTCATTAAGTCACGTTTTAACTAGTTTATATATTATATTTAAGGGAGATTAATCTAAATATTAGTAATAAAAGTTTTATCTTTTACCCCAGCAAGGGGAGTTACCTCTTCATTACTGAAAAGTAAAGAAAGGAAAGTATTGTGCGTAAAAGTAAATTGCAGAAAGTAAAGACTGAAAAGTAAAGAAAAGAAAGTGCGAAAGCTGAAATTAAATACTGAAAGATGTAAATAAATAAGCAAGATATAATCTTCTTACTTATTCTTAAGGAATTTCAAAGAAGAAAGTATGAATTTACAAATGAAATGACTTGGTATTTATAGGCAAAATTTTGCCTCCACCAAATCTATTATTAATTGCTCCACTAAATCCTCCACTAATTGCTATCATGTTTGGTGGAAGTTTGACTATTTTTATTATTTATTTATTTATTTACTTTGAAAATGACTTTAATAATTATGCATAACACACTTACGGATGTTTCATCAATATCAGTCATGAAATCGTCGGAATTCGAAATTATTTTGTTCTTCAAGGTTGTAGATCTTTGAGTCTTCTTTAATGTGAAACCTGAATCAGCTTAATCCGATATCGGAGTAAATAGTTATGCCTAAAATACGACAATTGCACAAAATTGGAATTTCTGAAACTGTACTTCATTAGAACGCCCTTTCAAGTTTCCAATCTCCAAAATTAATATGTCAAGTCCAATATTTGCCCTTATTTGACCCAAATTTCATCCTAAATGATTCCATTGAGTCCCAATATTATTTTATCTGCAAAATAAACTAAAACACATCAAAATGTTCATCAAATCCGAGAAACTAAACAAAATATTAAGTAAAAGGGGTGATAAATATTGATATATTTTCCGCTCATCACACCCCCAAACCTAACATTTGCTAGTCCTCGAGCAAAATAACAAAATAAAATACAAGAAACAATTAAAATTAAACTAAGCCACTTTCGTAGGGATCACGGTTGCATTTAGCGTATGCAACAAGCCTTTAAACCCCTAGGTGTCCCTAGTGGACGAGTTGTAGTCTCGTAAGGGCTTACAACAACGATACCCATAAACGTCTTATAAAAACAAAAAGATAATAAAACTAATGCACACAAAAGCAAAAAAGACAAGAGAAAAGAGAATAAAGAAGTTAGTGACTAAACATGTGAAACTTCTTATCCAAGTTAATAATTATTTTCTTTGTTTCTAGATTACTGAATAAGTGAATTCTCCGATTATTTTTTTTACCATTCTTCATATACACAGCCAACAAAATATTAATCAACTCATTTTTGCCCACAATAGTCACAAGTGCAGTTAAGAAGAAAATTATATTTTTGTCCTAAATTTTTATCAGAATTCACACATTTTTTAGCAATGGAATATTTTTTTGATTTTTTTGATTTTTTTTTTTTTGCAACATCTTCGATCCATGTAATGAGTGTTGGGCCAGTGACTCCCAAACCAGTTGGTTTTAGGGCACTAGGTGTTAAAACACCCTTACAGACTTAATAACTCGGATCTAGGACTTTTTTTTATCTCATCGCTTTTTTAGGTGCTTCCTCCAATTAAACTAGAAAACTGAATATTACAAACTTTTCAATTACATCTCATGTCCGTATGTTACCACGCATATTGATAATATCTGTCAACTGAGCATATGAAGATCCATTTTAGTTAGTTTTATGGAGAATTCACAAATTAAATAATTCAAAATGAAATAAAAAAAATTAACTTGTTTCGAAATAGGTTGAGATACGTCTCAGGAGTGGAAATTCCTTACTCGGCTATCTCTTACACTAATTTCACATGATTAATCAAATTAAAAACATAAAATATTTTTTTTATTTTTGTAAAATTTTTCAATTTTTTTTGAGTTTTTTTTTTCGAAAATTTTGACTAAAAATAACATAATAAAAAAAGATACTAGTCAACTATTCCCCTCCCCCAAACCTAAATGAGACATTGTCCCCAATGTCTTAAAAAGAAGAAAACGAGTTTAGAATATAGTACCTGGTTAGCTGAAATTCTACATCTAAAATTAGAGGTTAAGTTCCAGATTTATCCGACGCTTCTTACCACGATCAACATCAGACCATTTTATCTTGGAAATGATATGATCAATTTGTGGTTCAAAGGCTAAGATTTGGTCAATTAAATCTGGGGCAGTTCTGGCAGTGAAGAGGAGATCTTTCAGGGGTTTTGTTATGAACTCATTTCTCCGGGCATCATCAAGAAACACACAAAGAAAATCATAAAAACCATCAACATTGAATAGTCCAAGCTATTTCTGGTGTATGTTCAGGTTCGCCCAAGATAACAAAGTAAAAATTTCCTCCATTGTGTCCAAGCCAGCTGGCAAAGCAATAAAAGCATCAGCACGGTTAATCATTTCTACCAGTCGTTCAAACATACCTAGCACGATCAGTTCTTCTCCGTTTGATGGTCGTATCAGATTTTCCTCCGCCAAGGGTTTTGGGATGATTCCCAAGACTTGACTGCCTCCTTCCTATACCGCCCTTGAAACGATCCCCATTAGTCCAAGATTTCCTCCGCCATATACTAGGTGCATATTCCTTTCAGCAATGACTCGACCCAATTCATGTGCTGCTGCTACGTATTGTGGCTTAGTACCAACACTAGTACCACAAAACACACAGATGTTTTCAACTCGTCTTCTTGATGTGGCTTCTATTTTAACTATGGATGTCTTCAAAAGTGCAATGATGAGTTGAATTTATATCACCTGAAAAGGGTGAGTAAAAATAATAGCACTAGTACCTGCCAAATGAAAATTATTAGTTAAACAGTAAAATGAATCATAAAAGGTCAAAAAGGTCTGGATCTTATCGGAGAAAATAAAAGAAAATAACAAAACAAATCACAATTATTAGGAAAAGACAAAGAGATATAATATTTACAATAATTTACGGCTTGATTGACATCTATGCGTCAGGGACAAGCTTCCCATCCAATTTTCTTATAAATTGGCAAACAAAGTCTTTTAGAGTCAGATTCCCGAGATTGTACTGTTGTTGTTCTTTTCGGAATTGTGTATATAACATGTGAATTGCGTGATGCACATATCCAGTAGAATGCATCTCAAGAGTCTTAGATATGTCATCTAAAGACTCCTTACTCAAGCCATCTCTAATGAATTTAATTTTATCTTCGCGATTATCAGACATCATTCCTAGAGAACGACAACGAGTATTGCAATTCCAGCGTGCACATTTGTAACAAACATCCATTTTCTTAGATCTACGTTTCTTTGCATAGGTGCTTCTTCCAAAACCAGGCAAATAAGAATTACAAGAATCAGAATACTCACGTGCTAATCGGACTCGTGCTTCGATGACCTAACGAATGTCATTAGGAATACCATGGATCGTCAGAAGTCTCATTCGTTCCATGCGAGCTTTGTAGACCTTCATTAGAGAATTTTGAGGGAGAGAAGGAAATTGCTTGTGAAGATTTGCTAGAGTTTCTTCCATCCTGAAATCTGACTTAACCTGCAAAAATTAAACACACCAAAATCAAACACACCAAATCTGAATATATACACAAATTTGCGTGGGTTGCCTCTCAGATAGTGCTAAGTTTAACGTCGTCAGCTAGACATGACTGCCCGAACGTTAGGCTGGATCTGAAAGTGTGACACTTTCTTTTTGTCGCTCAATTGATTCTCCCTAGTAGTGCTTGACACGCTTATTTTTAACTTTGAATGTTTTGTTGGAGTCAGGGTCATGTAACTCAACGGCTCTATCTGGTAAAACCTTGGTGATTAGGAATGGACCTGACCACCGAGATTTTGGCTTCCATGGGAAAAGTTTCACCCTTGATTTTTTTAACTGTACCTTTTGCCCTAGTTCCAAATATATGCGCACTAACTTCTCATCATGTTTCTTCCTGGCCTTTTCTTTGTACATTTTGGTATTCTCAAAAGGCTGAATGTGAAATTCCTCCAATTCGTTGAGCTAGTAGAACTGTTTCTCTTCTGTTGCTTGTAGTGCATGAATTGGCTTCTCCAGTGTGCAGTACGCTTTACTTCAGGCTCCACAGACAATTGACATGCTTTAAGTTTTTCAGTAGAACTTTGCATTGTATCGCAAGTCTGGATGATACTATTTATCACATCAAGTCTGAAATATTCCTCCTTCTTGTCATTCGGGAAATTTATGGCTTTGAAAACGTTGAATATTACTTATTGGTCCTGTACCATCATGGTTCGTTCTCATTTTTGTACATCAATAATTGTTCGACCTGTAGCCAAGAATGGTCTCTCGAGGATGATTGGCACGTCTTCGTCTTCCTCCATATCAAGGACAATAAAATCTGCTTGGAAAATGAATTTGTCAACTTTGACCAGGACATCTTCAACTACTCTTCTCGGAAATACGAGCATTCTATCAGCAAGTTGTAGAGAGACTGAGGTGGGCATTGTTTATCCAATCTGCAGTTTCCTGTAAATAGAAAAAGGCATCAAGTTAATAGTTGCACCAAAATCACACAAAGCCTTACTGAAGTCATGTTCTCCTATGGTGCAAGGAACAGTAAAATTGCCAGGATCTTTCAAATTTGGGGGAAGCTTCCTCTGGATGATAGTGGTGCATTCTTCTGATAATATTATTGTCTCGTAATCTCACAATCTCCGCTTTCGTGAAATAATGTCTTTCATGAATTTGACATAGCTGGGCATTTGTTCTAACACTTCTGCAAATGGAATGTTGATATGCAGATTTTTGAAGATCTCCAGGAACCGAGAAAACTGCTTGTCTAGTTTATTCTTCTGGAGACGCTGTGAAAACGGTGGAGGTAGAGTGATCCTTTCTTGATCTTTTTCCTTTGCTTCTTTTTCCTCCATCTGTGGAACTACTTCACTGCTTTCTTTTGGAACTTCCTCAGTAATTTCCTTGATTCCAACATCTTTGTTGATTTCAGTACCACTTTTTAACATGATGACATGACATTACTCTTTCCTCATGTTCCTTGGATTTCGTTCTGTGTTGCTAGGAAGGTTACCTGGCGGTTTGTAACTCTAAGCATTGGCCAGTTGTCCAATTTGATTCTCTAGTGCTTTAATAGAAGCATATTGACTTTGAATTAATGCTGCATGGGATTGAAATAAAGCATCATATCTAGCTACTTGAGAGTCGTGTTTTGCTTCTATCTTTTTCTAGTGGGTCAACACTTCTGATATTCCTGGTTCATTTGCCTGCTCATGGCCTTTGTTTTGCTGTTGGAATCCGGGTGGTGGGTTGTTCATTTGTCCTGAATTATTGCTCCATGCAAAATTGGGATGATTCCTCCAACTTGGATTGTAGGTGTTGGAATATGGATCGTTCCCCTGTCTGTTGAAATTATTGACATAATTCACTGTTTCTTTATGTTGGTTTGGCTCTGGTGCTCCTCCATATGGTGAACTTGTGGATCCAGTGTTACCTTGCACGCTGAGAGTTTCCATGAATTTGCATATCTGATCCAGCTTGGCATTTACTACTGTGTTGGCTCCAACTTCATAAATTCCAGCAATTCGTTGAATCAAGCTCCTTTCTGTTGGCCACAAGGAGTTGTTGTTTTCCATTTCTTCAATTAAATCCCAGGTTTGATCTTCTCCTTTTGCCATTAAAGCTCTTCCAGCAACAGCATCAATCGTGGTTCTTATTATTCCGGAAAGTCCATTGTAGAAGGTTTGGACTTGTAGCCATTTTGCAATCTCATGGTGAGGACATTTCAGGAGTAAATCTTTGTACCTTTCCCAAGATTCGTAAATGGATTCTGAATCTTGTTGTACAAAAGATGTGATGTCATTCCTCAACTTTGCAGTTCTGGCTGGTGGAAAGTACTTTGCAATGAATTTGGTGGCTAGAGTGTTCCAAGTTGTGATGGAACCTGCTGGCAATGAATGTAGCCAAGCTTTGGCTCTGTTTTTCAATGAATATGGAAAAACTCGCAGTCTCATTGCTTCTTCAGCTGCTCGGTTGTAGTTGAAAGTACCGCAAACTTCCAGGAAGTTGCTGATATGGGCATTAGGATCTTCAGTTGCATCCCCTGTTGGGTTTTCTAGGTCAAACCAAGATCAAATTAAGCAATGAAAAGTGTGAATACATCAAATTAAAGTTGCGGAAATACTCACTTTGATCGGCTTTTGGATGCTAAGAACACAAAAATTTTCTTGCTCCTTGAAGCTCTCGGCCAAGGTCCATTTTGTGCTCCTTGTGTGTTCGGTCAAGGTCCTCCATGGTGGTCCTTCAAGCTCTAAGCTTTAAGTGTGATTCCATGCTCATGAATGGGTTTCCCTATCACCTTTGTAAGACCCATTGAATGTGCTAGCATCTTGGAAATTTTGCCACAAAATTTCCCTTTGCCTTCTTGTTGTTCTCGGCCAAGCCAAGAACATTTGAGAGAAAATGAGAGAAGTGAGTTGTGTATTTTTTATTTCAAAAATCTAATACCATTTACCAAATTCAAAATTTGGTACAAGACATTAAAGTCTTCAACTACTCACATCAATCAAAAGTGACATCCATCACATCACTCAAAGTTGATGTGACTTACATCACTCAAAGTTGATGTGACTTACATCACAAGAATGACTAATGATGTGACGCGTGATGTGACTTATGGGCCCCACTTGATTCGAAATGCGAGTGGGCCCGCAAACACTCCCGGGCTCGGGTTCGCTAATTTCGAATTAACGAATTTTCCGTTGCGACGTAATTAAATCAAATTTAATTAAATAATTATGCCTAGCAAAATTACTATTCACATCGCTAGCGAATTAATTCTAAATTAACTCATTCGCCCGAATTAAAATCCAATTTTAATTCTGCGTCGAAATCTAATTTCGTATAATATATCGAATATATTATTTTATCGATTAATTCCAAATTAATCACTCTCTCTCTTTAAATAATATTTTATCCCAGATAAAATATCTCTGTAATTAATCCTAGATTAATTTTCTCTCTTATAATTAATCCCATATTAATTATGTTCAAGTCATACGTCATCGGTGAATCTGCTGGAAGCGACCCATGAGATCCCCGGATGTGTTGGTAGTAAATCCGGTCGTTGGACTATCCGAACACGTACGTACCTAGTACTACATTTTTACCGATTTACAAGACATGGTTGGCTTCTAGCAAAGCACCGTGCCTTCCCAATTCTCCAGAAATATTCTTAAAGGAATATGTAATCTGTATCAGGCGTAGTATACGTAGTATTGCGTATTGCGATCCAGTATCGGATGTCATGTGGTAGGCCTGGGGCTGGAATTGTGTCTGCCCCGTACGAAGCACATATCGGATCTCTGGTAACTAGTCTCTATAATCGGATAAACATGACCAAGTCATATTATCCCGATAGCTGCAGCATATAAGAGCACCAATTCCGTATCCTACGTGACTATCATCTCCATATGACTGGAGTGATACTTCCATCTTGACATCACACCCGATACACTACGATTCTCAATATACCCAGAAGAGGCGTACTTAGAACCTGTTAAAGCCCCAGACGACCAAAACCAAAGTATATTGATTGTCGTAAGTATTAGCGATGCAAGTCTTAGGTTAAGACCAAATACACCTACCCTGATTCGGACTTCCGTAGACATATAGTCATACTACCAATGGAATTCCGAGGGGTCTATCCAGAGCGAAGCTGTTTCCATACCATCGGTAAACACAACCTCCTATTACACTTGCATGAGTATCCAATACCCAAATATATGAGAACTATGTCGTTATGCTCCCACAACGCGCACAAGTGCAATACTAGTCTATTCTGCATTATCGATGTCCAATCTCGATAATACTACGACTAGGGATGTTTTAATGATTAAACCTTAGTGGATTAATACTGTCTCATATCTTATTAATCCGGAACTAATCATATGGACTTTTATCATTTATATATCTTGGTAATCCAATTACAAATGATAAAAGAGCAATTTCCTTTGTCACATAGTTAATTTGTACAACAACATCATGTTCTGTACAAATAGTGATGCTATGGGTCATAATTGTCCAACAATCTCCAACTTGGCCTATTGCCAATCACTCAAGTGTCCTACACTTGAACTATGTATGGTTCGTTCAAACTTCTGCTGAGAAACTTCTTTCGTCAGCAGATTTGAAAAGTCATTATCTGATGTGATTTATTCGATCATCACATCGCCACGATGTATGATCTGAACGAATCAGATGAATAGTTGAAGTATATACTTGGATTGTTGATGAGACCATTAATTCTTTAGCCTGTGCTGTAGCCTAGCTCAGCTGCTAACAGAACTATACCTAATCTGATTAGGATTATTATAGATCCAAATGCTTCTATTGTTGCCTCAGCTGCAGCAATATTCCTCTTTTGTTGTTTATTCGGCAATAATATCTTGCTTGGAAGATTTCCAGCTCACTGTTCCGTTATTCAAACTATATAGTATCTTTATTACGACTTATAGTCGTTATTTTCGGTTTGGAAACTTGCAACGGTGAACCCAGTCACTTCAAGTTCTCCTTCTCCATAGCTTAAGAAAGTATCCTTAGTTCATCTAAGATACTTAAGGATGTTATTAACATCAATCCAGTAACTATCACTTGGATTGGCCTGATTGTGACTCCATATGCTCAAAGCATATGAGACATCAGGTCGCGTACATCTTTCAAATGTACGAGTTCACGGAGAGTGCCAACAACTATTAGATCTATCTCAGTAGATCTTTATTCCTAGAATAAAGGTTGTCTCTCCCAAGTATTCTATGAGAATTTTCATGAAAGCCAAGCTTTCACCGATTGTATTATGGGAATGTTATTTCCAAGAAATGATATATTATCATTATTTAGGACAATCATTGTCAGTGCGCTCCCACTAACCTCCTTATATACACAAGAATTATTTTCGTTTTGAATTAAATCATATACCATTATGATTACATCAAAATGATAGTTCCAAGAACGCACTGCTTGCTTCAATCCATAAATGGATCAATTTACTTGCAAACCTTGTTTGCTTGTTTAGGTACGACAAAATCGTCAGGATGTTGTAAACATCCTCCAAAAGGTTTCATTTTAAGGAAAGCGATTTTACGTTACAGCTGCCATATTTCATAAATGAAACATGCAGCATTAGCAAGCATTATCCAAATGGATTTAATCATGGCAACAAATAAAAGGTTTCGTCGTAATCGACACAATGATGATAACGATACCTTTTCGCTACAAGCCTAGCTTTGTACGTTGGTATGTTGCCATCCATGTATGTCTTCCTTGAAGACTTATATAGTACCAATAGACACAATGCCTTCCGGTACAACAACCAGTGTCCAAACTTGGTTGGTATACATGGAATCCATTTCGGACTTCATGGCACTTTGCCATAATAGGGAGTCGATATCTTGTATCACTTCCTCATACGTAGTCGGTTTGTCTTCCTCAATAAAATTGACATCTTCATGAGGTGGGATCAGAAACCCATACCTCCCAGGTTGTTTTCTGACTCTCTCCAATTTACGCGGTTCTTGTGTATTCGAAGATTGTGGTACAGTTTCTTCCTTCATGAACTGTTTGTGTTCCATTAAGGATTCGGTGCCTGGAATAGTATTACTCTGATTTTCATCGAGTTTTACTTTCCTCCCACTTACCACTGCATATAGGTATTCCTCTGAGGAAAACCGCATGGCGAGCAACAATTAAATTGTTCTCTTGTGAGTTGTATAAGTACTATACTTTGGTTACCCTAGGATAACCTACAAATTAGACACTTATCCGATTTGGGTTTTAGTTTGGTATCATCCAAACATATGCCTAGCATTCCCAAATCTTCAGGAATGAGAAAACTGTTGAGTTTCAATCAAGTCCCAAGAATCATCAATCATGCATAAAAACGAGTATGAACACATCAAAGGAGTAAGGCGGAAACATAACTCACATTGAACGGTTTGAGATGCAACGAAGAAGATGCGTTTTCTGCCTCCCTTCATGCTCGGCAGTGGCGTCCTCATGCAGTGGGCTGCTCGGTTTCACTGGTTTTTGTCTCCTCCATGGTCGGCCATTGATGAACACCATGGAAGTTCCAAGCTCCAAGCTTCAAAAATTGATTCCAAGCTCATAAATTCGTTTCCCTATCACCTATGTATCACTCATGGTGTGCTAGCACTAAGTCTTCTTCCTTGCTTCCCCCTGATTCGGTCAAACCAGAAACATTTGTGAAGAAATCGGCTTGAAGCCGTGAGAAGAGGAAGATGAAAAGAGAGGGAAAAGGGAAGTGCGCAAAAGGAGAGAGAGAGAAAGAAAAAGTGTAATTAGGTTTATATATTTTTAATTTCCAAAATTAATAATATAATAATACCTTTTACCACTTTTATTTCTATTAAAACAATTCCTTTTACTTTTCAAAAAAGCAAAAGTCAAAAAGCAAAAAAGTGCTTTTCAATCATCTATCACTATTCACATCAAGTCACTTTAATAAAGTGACAACATGTCATATCACATCACACTCAAGTGACAAGTGATTTGACGATTGATGCGATTAGTGATTTGACGCTTGATGTGACTTGCGTGCCGCGTTCGAATTCGAAATACGAATACGCTCGCAATCACTCTCGGCTCGGGTTCGCTAATTCCAAATTAACGATTTTTCTGTCGCGTCGTAATTAAATGATTACGCCTAGGGAATTCACTATTCACATCGCTAACGAATAATTCTAAATTAATTCGTTCGCCCGAATTAAAATCTAATTTAATTCCGCTTCGAAATCCATTTCTTATAATATATCGAATATATTATTTTATCGATTAATTCCAAATTAATCGTTCTCTCTCTTTAACGATATTTTATCCGAGATAAAATATCTCCGTAATTAATCCCAGATTAATTTTCTCTCTCTAGAAATTAATCTTCTCTCTCTACTAATTAATCCCAGATTAATTATAGTGCGAGTCATACATCATCGGTGAATCTTCAGGAAGCGACCCATGAGATCTCCGGATATGTTGGCAGTAAATAAGGTCGTCGGATTATCCGAACACGTAAGCACCTCGTACTACGTTTATACCGATTTACAAGACAAGGTTGGCTTCTAGCAAAGCGCCATGCCTACCCAATTCTCCAGAAATATTCTTACAGGAATATATAGATCTGTATCAAGCGTAGTATACCATAGTATTGTGTATATCGGCCCAGTATCGGATAGTCACGTGCTAGGGCTGGGGCTGGATAAGTGTCTGCCCCGTCCGAAGCACATGTCGGATGTTTGGTAACTAGTCTCTATAATCGGATATTCATGACCTGGTCACAATATCCTGATGGTTGCGCAACACTTAAGAGCACTAATACTATCCTGCGTGACATCATCTCCAATATGACTGAAGTGATACTTCCGTCTTGACATCACACCCAATACACTACGACTCTCTGATAAACCCAGAAGTGGTGTACGCAGAACCGGTTAAAGCCCTGTACCACCAAGACCAAAGTCTATCGATTATCGTAAGTATTAGCGATGTAAGTCTCAGGTTAAGACCATACACACCCACCCTGATTTCGGCCTCCCATAGACACATAGTCATAATACCAATGGGATTCCGAGGGGTCTATCCAGAGCGAAGCTGTTTCCCGTACCATCGGTGAAACACAACCTCCTATCGCACTTGCATAAGTATCCAATACTTAAATATATGAGAACTATGCCGTCGTGCCCTCACAACGCGCACAAGTGCAATACTAGCCTATTCCGCATTATCGATGTCCTGTCTCGATAATACTTCGGCTAGGGATATTTAATGATTAATCCTACGGGGATTGATACTGTCTCATATCATTCTCAATCCAGGAACTAATCATATGGACCTCTCTTCATTTATACATTTATGGTGATCTAATCACAAATGATGAGAGTGCAATTTCCTTGTCACATAGTTAATTTATACAACAACACCGTGATCTGTACAAATAGTGACGCTATGGGTCATTTTGTCCAACAATCTCCCACTTGGCACATAGCCAGTCACTCGAGTGTCTAACACCCGAACTATGTACGGTTCGCTCAAATTGCTGAGGAAAGGTTTTCGTCAGCGGATTTGCGTAATTATCTTCTGACGCGATTTATACGATCATCACATCGCCACGATGTATGATCCGAACGAATCAGATGATATAGAAGTATATATCTGGATCGTCGATGAGACCTTTAATTCCTTAGCCTGTGCTGACGCCTAGCTCAGCTGCTAAAAGAACTATATCTAATCTAATTAGATTTATTTTCGATCCAAATGGCTTCTATTGCTGCCTCAGCTGCAGCAATAATCCGCATTTGTTGTTAATTCGGCAACAGTTATCTTGCTCGGAATATATTTCCAGCTTACTGTCCCGTTATTCAAACTTTATAGTACCGTAGTATTTAATTGTTTGGAAACTTGCAGCGGTGATCCCAGTCACTTCAAGTTCTCCTTCTCCATAGTTTAAGACAACATCTTTAGTTCTCTCAGATACTAACAGATGTTCTTAATGTTCAATCCAGTGACTATCACTTGGATTGACCTGATTGTGACTCCATATGCTCGAAGCGTATGAGACACCAATACAAGTACATTTTAAATGTACAATTTCCAGAGAGTGTTAACAACTCCAAATCTATCCTGTAGATCTTTATTCCTTGAATAAAGGTTGTTACTCCCCAGAATTCTACGGAGAATTTCTTATGAAAGCCAAGCTTTCACCGATTGTTTTATGGGAATTTCATTATCAGTGCTCCTCCCACTAACCTCCTTATATACACAAGAATTATTTCGTTTTGAGTCAAATCATAAACCATTATGATTATTTCAAAACGTCAGTTCCAAGAACCTTATGCTTGTTTCAATCCAAACATGGATCGAATAACCTGCAAACCTTGTTTGTCGGTTATACAAAATCGTCAGGATGTTGTAAGCATCCTCCAAAAGGTTTCCTTTTCAGGAAAGCGATTTTGATCTGCAACTGACACATTTCATAAATGAAATATGCAGTTATCAACAAGCATCTTCAAAATGGATTTACCATGGCAACAGGTAAAAGGTTGAACCGTTATTAACACAATGTTGATAACGATACCTTTCCTCAAAAGCCCAGCTTTGTACGTTGGTATGTGTTGCTTCCATGTATGTCTTCCTTGAAGACGTTTAATGTACCAATAGGCACAATGCCTTGTGGTACAACAACTAGTATCCAAAATAGTTGTTATACATGGAATCCATTTCGGATTCATGGCACTTTGCCATAATAGGGAGTCGATACCTCGTATCACTTCCTCAAAACGTAGTCGGTGGATATACCTTCATAAGATTAACATCTTTATGAGGTGAGATCAGAAACCCATACCCTAGGTTGTTTTCTGACTCTATCCGATCTACGCGGTTCTTGTGTATCGAAGATTAATGGTATAGATTCATCATAGATGAACTATTTGTGTTCCATTAAGGACTTCGTGCCTTGAACAGTATTACTCGATTTTCATCGAGTATCACTACCTCCCACACTGACCACTGCATATCGGTATTCCTCTCAGGAAAAACCGCATGGTGAGCAACAATCACATTGTTCTCATGTGAGATTTATAAGTACTATACTTATGGTTTCCCTTAGGATAACCTATATAGGCACTTATCCAATTTGGGTCTTTAGTTTGGTATCATCCAAACGTTATGCCTAGCATACCCAAATTATCAGGAATGAGAAACCTCGTTTCTTCCCTGTTCATATCCTATATGACATCTGTCAAACAGATTTATATGGAACCTTATTCTAAATAAGTTTTGCACTGTTAAAACTTATCCGTTGAAGGAAATGGTAGCTCAGAGCGACTCATGATTAGCCTTATCATGTCTAACATGATTCGGTTAATCCGTTCGGACACACCGTCACTTTGACGTGTTCCGGGAGGAGTCCTCATTTGAAAGAATACTATACTCTTTCAAGTATATAAGAAACTTATTGCTTAAGTATTTTTCATTATTCGGTCTTACCGTGACGGTATAATACTATAGCCGATCTGTTTGTCTATTTCGTGTCGAAACTCTAAAAGTTTCCGATTTGTGTTCTTCAAAAGAAACACATAACCATAACGTGATGCCACATCCGTTAAGGTCACGAAATATTCATGTTCACATCTAGCCTAGCTAGATATGGGCCCACTAACTTCACCATGAATAGGGCTAACAGATCGGTGGCACTTACACTATTACCAAGTAAACAGTGTTTTAGGTACTTTACCTAACAAACTAGATTCGTAGACTTTATTTGAATAGTCAAATCAGTCCTAGTACCCACTCTTCAAAAGTGTGGATATACGAGTCTCGTTAAATTGTGTCCTAGACAACAATGCCACAAATAAGTCTCTATTGATCAAATCAATTTGAGCTATTTATTTGTCATTTTATATGTTTGAGATTTTATTTATATTCAAAATATAAATTCTGTTATTTACATCTAATGTATTTATCTCAGTATCATCTTTATATAATAAAACACTTAGTGTTCTATAATATAAAGGTTTTATCCACAACGGATTAAACACTGATAGAGATAATGTCTCTAGTCAAACTAGTTACATTATAACAGTTCCTAATTTAAGTATATACCCAAAGGGTAGTTCCTAAACTTAGGTATCTACGGTCGAAACAGCGACTTTCGTCCCGTTTCCGATTCGCAGAGCAATCTCAGCTTGAAGTCAGTATCCTGCTCAAAGCAGATTCTGAACATCAATACATATATTTTATGTACCACACTAAGTATTTAAAATCTAATTTCAATACTAGCTGTGAACATAACTAAGACAAACATTTTTAAAGTAAGAGCCTTGCCCTTTCTTTAATTCCTTCGTGTCTGCCATATCCAAATGGTAGTCACTTTGGGATATGTCAATTATCCTTTTCAATATTTCAGAAACCTTAGGCCAAGCCTTGGGTTTTTAGAATATCGAAACGATGTGCACCTCGTGCTACATGCCCAATTGCAAACTTTGACTTTATCTCCTCTAGAATAGTCAATTAATTCTCCAAGAATTATAAATTGCAATTTTAATACTTCTTAAATCTAAAATTAGATTTATGACAAGTATATTAAATTAAGCATTAAAGTCATCATCACATAAATCTTCCAAAGATTTTATGCTCTACTTATTTTGCTTAATTTTGGGCTTAAGGTATAATAAGTTATTTTATCAAATAAAGTAACCTATTATTTATTCCCAATTTGAAAATTAAATCATTTAAAATATTTTAATCCCAGATTATATTTTAAATATCCAACTTTTCAATTTTATCTTGATTACAATAGTCCAACTATTTAATCAACGATTAGAGGTACTATATATATTATAATGATTATAATAGTCCAACTATATAATCAAATATAATCCAAATTAATTAACCTCATTACATTGATTACTATAATCCAATTATAAAATCAACTGTAAACTGAAATTAATTAATTCAAATATATTGATTAATATAATCCAATTATATATAATCAAGTATAATACAGTCCAACTGTTTATTAAAACAACAATTTAAATATTAGACTAACATAAATTAATGAATGAGCGCGTATGGCGAGTAATTGAACGAGTATTGCAAATTCAATTCTTGCCTCCCACTATTTTTCGTCGAGCCTCTAACCCTCTGTCGAGTACTCGGGAAACCGTGTTTCCTAGTGGGCTAGGATCCCGTTAAATATCACACAATCTTGACTTTGGCCAACAAATTGTATGATAATTAACTAGGTAGATCTCGAAGATCAATTGGATCTCATCCAACTCCTAGATCCAGTAGGTGGACATCCAAGTCCCAAACATATATCTTATATATGCCTATACATCGAATGTATACCCTAACCTTTTTCCTCTGAATCAACTAGGCCTTGGCTTTGGCACAACAAACCTAGTGATCCCAGTCAAGCGCGGACCCATTGACATGGAAGCTTCGTAATCAATGTCAATGGACAAGAAGTGGTCTTGACTTTGGCCAACAAACCACAACTTGGACACGACACCGATATGGAACAAAGCCTCGTGATTAAAACACATCTTCGACGGACAAGGGCTTGACTTTGGCCAACAACCCCTGCCAATCTCGGATCTTGAGTAAGAATCACTCAATGGAAGGAAAATAAACGCTTGATATTTAACGAGGGTTTTCGCGTGCAAATTGGCTACCAATTTAATTATCTTTGTTAAGGTCTCATCATCATACACCCTTAAACATGCATTCTAAACACATAATAAAGCGCATATGAAAAATAATAATGATATGCGGATGGATATTTTACATTGATCCTAGATCAAATCTCTCACTTTCTCTCTCCAAGCTAGCACATCATTACTTCTACCCGTTACACTACACTTCTAAAGAAACCTCATTTACATGGAGGGGAATAGGTGAGAAGAGAATACAAAGAATAGGAGATAAGGCTGGACTCGCAGGTCCAATTAATAAATCAAATTTATTACAATTTCCAAAATCGCCCCACCCAGCTAATATCCATCCGATATACATTATTCAAACATCACAACCATGTATTCATACAAGCATGTTATCAATCAATCTAATCCAATTAATTAATCTTGATAATTAGTGATCATCCAATGTTCAAACAAAGATTTGATTTTGTTCGAGTCAAACTCGTATTGCGAACACGTACTCAAAGTACGATTTCTACGAATTAAATTAAATTACATAATTAAATCCAATTTAATACGCATTTAATTCTAATTCATTATTTAATTCCAAATTAAATATTACACTTTATAATAAACCTTTACGACTTAAATTCCAAATTTAATCGTTACGGGTCTCAAAGCCCGATTAATATCCAATATTAATTTAATTAAAGTCCAATGGGCTTTTAATTAATTTCTTGAGGCGTGGACTTTTGGTCAACTCGGGTCAAACCCGCAACCAAAGTCCAATCCGGGAGTTACCCCATAAGCCCATAAATTAATTTAGGCCCATTAGGCCCAATTAAACGTTAAAGGTTCATTAGTCGCATTTGGGCCTTTTGGAAGCGGTTTTGGGCCTAATTGGATCCAACCAATTTTGGCCTAAACCAACTTTGTACAACAAAGTCCAATAAACCCAATAACAACTTTAAAAGCCAAATCCAATTTTAAGCCCAATAATTTAATTCCAAAAATTCCAATTTTCCAATTAAATTACCTAAAGTGTATAGCATTATTAATTGCCCAAATCAAAGTTTCCAAAACATCAAATTTGTCCAATTAATCATGCTTAACATCAATTAATCATGTCCAACATAATTAAATCAAAATCAAACCCAATTTCATGCTTCAAGTGTCTCGGCCAAAGAGGGAAATTATGCCCAAATCAAATTCAATCCAATTGAACCCAATCAAACATAAATTCAACATCCCCTAATGATTTGCAAGTCATCCAATGAACAAAAAATCAAAAAACCAAGACAATTTTAGGGATCATATTTTCGGCCATCACAAGCAAATTGGGGAAAATTGTTCCAAACACTTTTTCATCAAATTGATCTAATCAATCATCAATTAAACAACATTCAAGCATTCTAAATCATCCAATTTCATTAAACATGCTCAAAATCAAGTTTACCCAAATTTGTCATGCCCAAAATTTGGGGAAAAATGGATCCAACCAAATTTCATGAAATTGATTATGCACAACATCAATTCAACCTCATTCAAGCATACTATACTAAACAATTTAATCATTTGATGCTCAAATTGAGTTTACCCAAATTAAAGTTTTGGCCAACAATAAGCAAATTGGGGAAAATCAATCCAATCAATTTTTCTTCAAATTGATTACATATAACTCTAATTTAATCATATACAAGCATTCTTAAACAAACAATTTGTCAAAATCATGCTTAAATCAAAAAGCCCCAAATTTTGCTCAAGAACCCTAAATTCGTTTTGCAACCAATAGCTCAAGATACCATTGTTGAGTTTCAATCAAGTCCCAAGATCATCAATCATGCATAAAAACGAGTTGAATGACACATCAAAGGAGTAAGGCGAAATAACTCACATTGATGGTTTGAGATGCACGAAGAAGATGCGTTTCTCCTCCCTTCATGCTCGGCAGTGGCGTCCTCATGCAGTGGGCTGCTCGGTTTTCACCTGTTTTGTTGTCTCCTCCAATGGTCGGCCATTGATGAACACCATGGAAGCTCCAAGCTCCAAGCTTCAAAAATTGATTCCAAGCTCATAAATTCGTTTCCCTATCACCTATGTATCACTCATGGTGTGCTAGCACTAATCTTCTTCCTTGCTTCTCCCTTGATTCGGTCAAACCAGAAACATTTGAGAAGAGAAGTGAAAAGAAGAGGGAAAAGAGAAGTGGCGTGAAAAAGGAGAGAGAGAGAGAAAAAAGTGTATTAGAGTTATATATTTTTAATTTCCAAAATTAATAATAATAATAAACCTTTAACCAATATTTTATTTCTATTAAAACAATTCCTTTTACTTTTCAAAAAAGCAAAAGTCAAAAAGCAAAAAGTGCTTTTCATCATCTATCACTATTCACATCACGTCACTTTAATAAAGTGACAACATGTCATATCACATCACTCAAAGTGACAAGTGATTTGACGATTGATGCGACTAGTGATTTGACGCTTGATTGACTTGCGTGCCGCGTTCGAATTCGAAATACGAATGCGCTCGCAATCACTCTCGGGCTCGGGTTCGCTAATTCCAAATTAACGATTTTTCCGTCGCGTCGTAATTAATGATTACGCCTAGCGAATTCACTATTCACGTCGCTAACGAATTAATTCTAAATTAATTCGTTCGCCCGAATTAAAATCTAATTTAATTCCGCGTCGAAATCCAATTTCTTATAATATATCGAATATATTATTTTTCGATTAATTCCAAATTAATCGTTCTCTCTCTTTAACGATATTTTATCCGAGATAAAATATCTCCGTAATTAATCCCAGATTAATTTTCTCTCTCTAGAATTAATCTCTCTCCTACTAATTAATCCAGATTAATTATAGTGCGAGTCATACATCATCGGTGAATCTTCAGGAAGCGACCCATGAGATCTCCGGATATGTTGGCAGTAAATACGGTCGTCGGATTATCCGAACACGTAAGTACCTCGTACTACGTTTATACCGATTTACAAGACAAGGTTGGCTTCTAGCAAAGCGCCATGCCTACCCAATTCTCCAGAAATATTCTTACAGGAATATATAGATCTGTATCAGATCGTAGCAGCGTAGTACCATAGTATTGTGTATATCGGCCCAGTATCGGATAGTCACGTGCTAGGGCTGGGGCTGGATAAGTGTCTGCCCCGTCCGAAGCACATGTCGGATGTCTGGTAACTAGTCTCTATAATCGGATATTCATGACCTGGTCACAATATCCCGATGGTTGCGCAACACTTAAGAGCACTAATACCGTATCCTGCGTGACATCATCTCCAATATGACTGAAGTGATACTTCCGTCTTGACATCACACCCAATACACTACGACTCTCTGATAAACCCAGAAGTGGTGTACGCAGAACCGGTTAAAGCCCTGTACCACCAAGACCAAAGTCTATCGATTATCGTAAGTATTAGCGATGTAAGTCTCAGGTTAAGACCATACACACCTACCCTGATTTCGGCCTCCCATAGACACATAGTCATAATACCAATGGGATTCCGAGGGGTCTATCCAGAGCGAAGCTGTTTCCCGTACCATCGGTGAAACACAACCTCCTATCGCACTTGCATAAGTATCCAATACTTAAATATATGAGAACTATGCCGTCGTGCCCTCACAACGCGCACAAGTGCAATACTAGCCTATTCCGCATTATCGATGTCCTGTCTCGATAATACTCCGGCTAGGGATATTTAATGATTAATCCTTCGGGGATTGATACTGTCTCATATCATTCTCAATCCAGGAACTAATCATATGGACCTCTCTTCATTTATACATTATGGTGATCTAATCACAAATGATGAGAGTGCAATTTCCTTGTCACATAGTTAATTTGTACAACAACACCGTGATCTGTACAAATAGTGACGCTATGGGTCATTTTGTCCAACAAAACAGTTTCTTCTTCATGTTCATGATCTAATTGAAGTCTGTCAAACAGATTTTCATTGAACCTTATTCAAAAATAAGTATTGCACTGTATATGCGTATCCCTAGAAGGAAATGGTAGCTCAGAGCGACTCGAATTAACCTTACTATGTTCAACACGGTTCGGTTTCTCAGTTCGGACAAGCACCGTTAAATTGAGGTTTCCGGGAGGAGTCCGTTGTGAAAGAATACTATACTCTTTCAGGTTATCGAGAAACTTATTGCTTAAGTATTTTCCACCACGGTCAACCGTGATGGTTTTATACTTTAGCCGATCTGTTTATCTACTTCTTCGTCGAACTCTTTGAATTTATAAAAGTTTATGATTTGTTTTCACAAGAACACATAACCATAACACGATGCCACATCCATAAGGTTACAAAGTATTCATATCCACCTCTAGCCTAGCTAGATATTGGCCCACTTACGTCACTATGAACGATGGCTAACAGATCGGTGGCACTAGTACTTTTACCAAGTAAAAGATGTTTTAGGCACTTTGCCTAATAAACTAGATTCGTAGACATTATTTGAATGGAATCAAATCCGTCCTAGTACCCACTCTTTGAAAGTGTGGATATACGAGTCTTGTTAGTGTGTCCCTGACAACAATGCCACAAATAAGTCTCATCTGATTAATTTAGTTTGAGCTATTTGTTTGTCATGTTATACGTTTGATAATTTATATTCGAAATATAAATACTGTTATTCACATCTAATGTATTTATCTCAATATCATCTTTATAAAATGAAACACTTTAGTGTTCTATAATATAAAGGTATATCCGTAACGGATTAAACCATGATATAGAGATAATGTTTCTAGTCAAACTAGGTACATTATAACAGTTTCCTAATTTAAGTACACACCCGAAGCGTAGTTCCTAAACTTAGGTTTCTACGGTTAAAACATCGACTATTGTCCCATTTCCGATTCGCAGGTTAAATCTCAACTGAAGTCAGTATCCTGCTAATAAGCAGATTCTGCACATCAGTACATATTTATGTACCACATCTAGTATCAAAATCCAATTTTGAAACTAGTAGTGAACATGTTTATGACAAACATGCTTGAAACCGGAGCCTTGCCCCTCTTCTATTCCTTCATGTCTGCCTTGTCCATACGGCAGTCACGCTTCAGTGACCCCGTTTGCCACAGTTTAGGCAGATATCTTGGGATATGTCTTTTGTCTTCCCAGAAGACTGTGATGATTTTGCCTTTTCCCTTTTTAGAAGCTCTAGCTCTGCTTCCTTGAGCATAGCCATCAACTCTCCAAGAGGTTACACTCGGTTCAAAATGATCCTGCCCCAGCTTTCGGGTAGAGACTATAAGATCAAATCTTTGGTAGTCTCGGCCACATAGGTAATGCCCAGCTAACCTGGCTGATCGATGTCAGCAATCATCTGTGACACCTAGTGCTTGACAGATGTACCCTCTGACATACACGAGCTAAAGAGCTTCTTTTGCAATTTGTACTTCTAAGATCTAAGAATAGATCTATGAAGATCTTTAATTTCATCATCATGGTACAAGGATCTAATCCTTAATTTTGACGACGGAATTAAAGTGTCATTGCGGTAAGCATAAAGGATTGAGCACTAAAGTTATCATCACATGAATCTTCCAAAGATCATGTTCTACTATTTGCTCAACTCCGGGCTTAGTTCCAAGAGGTTTCTCAATCAAATAGAGTAACTTCTTAGTTCTCATGACTATCATGAGGTTTTTTTTCCCAATCTGAAAATTAAAGCCGTTTAAAAATATTTTCACCCAGGTTTATGTTTTAAACGCTAATCTTTCAGTTATCTTGATTTCTATAGTCCAACTATCCAATCAATGATTTCAGGTACTATTGATTATAATGATTACTATAGTCTAACTATATAATCAACTATAATTGAATTATTTAAATTCAAATATATTGATTACTATAATCCAATTATATAATCAACTATAAATTGAAGTAGTTTGAATACAGTCCAACTGTTTTATTAAAACAACGATTGAATATTAGTCCAACTAATATATATTTTATGTATTGACGAAAAATTGAAATGAGCGCGTATTTGCAAGTATCTAAACGAAATTGCAAATTTAATACTTGCCTCCCACTAATTTTCGAGGAGCCTCTAACCCTCTGTTAAGTACTCGGGAAACCTTGTTTCCTAGTGGGCTAGGATCCCGTTAAATAACACACAACCTTGACTTTGGCCAACAAATTGTATGATATTTAACTAGGTAGATCTCTAAGATCAATTGGATCTCATCCAATTCCTAGATCCAGTAGGTGGACATCCAAGTCCGAAACACATATCTAATAAATGCCAATATATCCGATATATTTCCTAACCTTTTTCCTCTGAATCAACTAAGCCTTGGCTTTGGCACAACAAACTTAATGATTCCAGTTAAGCGGGACCCATTGACCTTGGAAATCTTCGTAATCGATATCGATGGACAAGAAGTGATCTTGAATTTGGCCAACAAATCACAACTTGGACAAGACATGCGATATGGAACAAAGCCTTCATGATTCAAACACATCCGCGATGGACAAAGGCCTTGACTTTGGCCAACAAACCAGTGCCAATCTTGGATCTTGAGAATGAATCATTCAATGGAAGGAAAAACGCTTAATATTTGTTGAGGGTTTTTCGCGTAATTGGCAACCAATTAATTATCTTTAATTAGGTCTCATCATACACCCTTAAACATGCATTCTAAAAGCATAATAAGGCGCGATAAATAAATTAATAATGATATTTGGATGGATATTTAAAACAACTTGTTCCTAGAACAAATCTCTCCCTTTTCCTCTCTCCCGCTAGCACAAATCTTACTTCTACCCAATTACATAACACTTCTAAAGAAACCTCATTTACATTGAGGGGAATAGGTGAGAAGAGAAATACAAAAAATCAAGAGGTAATAGGCTGGACACGCAGGTCCAATTTAATAAATTCTAAATTTATTACAACAATTTCCAAAATTGCCCTCACCCATCTAATATCCATCCGATATACATTATTCATACATCACATCCATGTATTCACACAAAGCATTTTATCAATCAATCTAATCCAATTAATTAATCTGAAATTAATGACCATCCAATGTTCAAACAACGATTTGATTTGCGCGAGTCAAACTCGTTTTAAGAATAAGTACTCAAAGTACGAATTCTTGAATTATATCAAACTAAAATATTAAATCCAATTTAATTTGTATTCACTACTAATTCTTTATTTAATTCCAAATTAAATAATTACACTTTATTAATGTGCCTTTACGACTTAGATTCTAAATCTAATCTTTACGGGTCTCAAAGCCCAATTAACATCCAATGTCAATTTAATTAAAGTCCAATAGGCTTTCAATTAATTTATAAGGCATGGACTTTGGCAACCAAAGCCCAATAAGGAATCGCCATTTTTCAAAAATCAATTTAGGCCCATTAGGCCCAATTAAAATTTTAAAGGCCCATTATATTATATTTGGACTTTATGGAAATGGTTTTAGGCCCAATTGGATCCAACCAATTAACCTAAACCAAACTTGGCCAAACCAAGTCCATTAAGCCCAAATACAACTTTATAAGCCCAATTCCAATTAAGCCCAATTAATTTAATCACAATATTCCAACTATCACAATTAAATCAATTAAAGTGTATAGCTATAATTAATTAGTCTAATTAACATTTCCAAAATATCAATTTACATAATTAATCAGGCTTATTATCATCAACACATGTCCAACATTATTGAATCAAAAATCATCTCATTTCCATGCTTATAGCTCACGGAAATTTGGGGATTTAATGTCCAATTCCGATTTCAATCCAATTGAATCTCAAATCAACATTTCCCAAGTCTTTCAACTCATCCAATAATCAAAAGAACAAAAATTACCATGACATTAGGGTACCACATGCATTCGGCCAAGCCTAATTTTTGGGGGAAAATTAATCCAATTCAATTTTCATCAAATTGATCATGCATAACTCTAAGTTATCATCATTCAAGCATACTCAATCAAACAATTTCATCAAATCATGCTCAAATCAATTTTACCCAAATTTTACCCTAAGAGTGTGTTTGGTTGGGGAGTTTTGGAGGGGAGGGAAAGTGAGGGGAGGGATTATTTTAAATTTTGTTTGTTTGGTTCAATTTTTTGGAGGGGAGGGGAGGGGAGAAAAATCCCTCCTAAGCCAATTTTAGCTCCCCTCCAAAAGTAGAGGGTTTTGGAGGGGAGAGTAAGTGAGCAATTAAAATTTTAAATACATTGACTAAATTATCCCTACTATATATTAAAATCCAAAATTGTCCTAATTACAAATCCCTCTTATATTTACTTCACCATTCAATTTTTCTTATTCTCTTCTCTTATATTTGTTTTAATTTTATTTTTAATAACACGTATTATGTAGAGATTTTAATTTTAATTTTATTCTTTGTTTAATTTAAAGATAATATAAGCCTATATTGTTTTAATTTTATTTATAAAAGGCTACAAGGATAAAATAGTAAATTAGTTTTAAAATCTCTTTCATCCCTTCTTGAACCAAACATATATCTAATTAAAAATATCCCATCCCCCCCTCCCCTCCTTTGAACCAAACATATATTTAATTAAAATTCATTCCCTCCCTTCTCCTCACCTCCCCTCCCCTCCATTAAAATCCCGCCCCTCCCCTCCCCTCCGTTGAACCAAACAGACCCTAAATCAATTTCATGCTTAATCAAGGCTCTGATACCATTGTTGGGTTTTCTAGGTCAAACCAAGATCAAATTAAGTAATGAAAAGTGTGAATACATCAAAGTAAAGTTGCAGAAATACTCACTTTGAACGGCTTTTGGATGCGAAGAACACAAAAATTTTCTTGCTCCTTGAAGCTCTCGGCCAAGGTCCATTTTGTGCTCCTTGTGTGTTCGGTCAAGGTCCTATATGGTGGTCCTTCAAGCTCCAATCTTTAAGTGTGATTCCATGCTCATTAATGGGTTTCCCTATCACCTTTGTAAGACCCATTGGATGTGCTAGCATCTTGGAAATTTTGCCATAAAATTTCCCTTTGCCTTCTTGTTGTTCTCGGCCAAGCCAAGAACATTTGAGAGAAAATGGCTCCAAGGCCGTGAGAGGGAGAGAGGAGAAGAGAAGTGAGTTGTGTATTTTTGATTTCAAAAATCTAATACCATTTACCAAATTCAAAATTTGGTACAAGACATTAAAGTCTTCAACTACTCACATCATTCAAAAGTGACATCGATCACATCACTCAAAGTTGATGTGACATACATCACAAGAATGACTAATGATGTGACACGTGATGTGACTTGTGGGCCCCACTTGATTCAAAATACGAGTGGGCCCGCAAACACTCCCGGGCTCGGGTTCGCTAATTTCGAATTAACGAATTTTCCGTTGTAACGTAATTAAATCAAATTTAATTAAATAATTATGCCTAGTAAAATTACTATTCACGTTGCTAGCGAATTAATTCTAAATTAACTCGTTCGCTCGAATTAAAATCCAATTTTAATTCCGCGTCGAAATCTAATTTCGTATAATATACAGAATATATATTATTTTATCGATTAATTCCAAATTAATCGCTCTATCTCTTTAAATAATATTTTATCCCAGATAAAATATCTCCGTAATTAATCATAGATTAACTTTCTCTCTTATAATTAATCCCAAATTAATTATATTCGAGTCATACGTCATCGGTGAATCTTCGGGAAGTGACCCATGAGATCCCCGGATATGTTGGCAGTAAATCCGGTCGTCGGACTATCCGAACACGTATGTACCTAGTACTACGTTTTTACCGATTTACAAGACATGGTTGGCTTCTAGCAAAGCACCGTGCCTTCCCAATTCTCCAGAAATATTCTTAAAGGAATATGTAATTTGTATCAGGCGTAATATACGTAGTATTACGTATTGCGATCCAGTATCGGATGTCACGTGCTAGGCCTGAGGCTGGAATTGTGTCTGCCCCGTACGAATCACATATCGGATCTCTGGTAACTAGTCTCTATAATCGGATAAACATGACCAAGTCATATTATCCCGATAGCTGCAGCATATAAGAGCACCAGTTACGTATCCTACGTGACCATCATCTCCATATGAGTGGAGTGATACTTCCATCTTGACATCACACCCAATACACTACGATTCTCAATATACCCAGAAGAGGCGTACTCAGAACCTGTTAAAGCCCCAGACGACCAAAATCAAAGTATATTGATTGTCGCAAGTATTAGCGGTGCAAGTCTCAGGTTAAGACCAAATACACTTACCCTGATTCGGACTTCTATAGGCACATAGTCATACTACCAATGGAATTCCGAGGGGTCTATCCAGAGCGAAGCTGTTTCCGTACCATCGGTAAACACAACCTCCTATTACACTTGCATGAGTATCCAATACCCAAATATATGAGAACTATGCCGTTATGCTCCCACAACGTGCACAAGTGCAATACTAGTCTATTCCGCATTATCGATGTCCAATCTCGATAATACTACGACTAGGGATGTTTTAATGATTAAACCTTAGTGGATTAATATTGTCTCATATCTTATTAATCCGGAACTAATCATATGGACTTTTATCATTTATATATCTTGGTAATCCAATTACAAATGATAAAAGAACAATTTCCTTTGTCACATAGTTAATTTAGACAACAACACCATGTTCTGTACAAATAGTGATGCTATGGGTCATAATTGTCCAACATCCCCCCCGAACTGAACTGACTGCTGAATCATCTGAATGCATGTTTTGATGTCACACGCATTTACTGGTAAGGGAGGAAGTACAATATAGGAAATGAAGCCGTCAACCACCAGAATGGTTCGGTCTCGAATGAGAATTGGTGGTGCAACTTCCAAAGGTTCAGGTTCCATGTTTATTATTGCTTATTGGCCTTCTCGCCTATCCCTTCTCAACTGTCTAATGGTTCTTTCAATCTCTGGGTCAAGCGGTCGGATTTCAAAGCTTCTGGTTCGTCTCATGTAGTGTTTGAGAACCTGAAACATAAGAAAACAAAAATAATAAGTAAAAGAATATTAGATACAAGTAAAGGTATCTAACCCCAAAATTAATAGTGAAAGATAAATAAGTCCCCGGCAACGACGCCAAAAACTTGACCGGTGCAATCACACGCGTATAACGCAAGCTCACGTATCGTTCAAGTAGTATAAAAAGTATCGATCCTACGAGGACTTAAAACCTTTTGTTATTAATTTATGAAGTCGATTTTTTACGAGTATCTAATGGATTGGTTATTGATTGGATGATGACTTTAAACTTAAAACAAGTAAATGAAATTGCTTGAAAGTAGATTTAGGAAAATTCAATTTTATAAAACAATCCAGGGTTGTGAATCATTCCAATATCTTTTTAAAAGATGAAGTGATTATTTTACGTGTGTGTATATATCGGTTTATTAACCTGGAAAATACCCAATATAACTTTATTAATCATATTCCTATGTCAACCAAGTTACCTGAATTCATTAAGATTAAGTTCCAATTATGGTTACCTCCGCCCGACAAGTATATTCCTATCATGTAAGGAAATCTATTAAATGGTTATATATCCTCAAGGAAGATCGTGGGCTATTGAGTCTAAGGTATTAAACCTAAAATCCATTTTCCAAGTTCATTTTAAGTTTACCGAATCAATCTTATTAATGGCCAGTTAACAAGATACATTAAGACTAAGGCTCAATAAATAAACCTTTATATTACACAAACCATAAAATAACCCCTTATTTACCGGTGATATTGGAATTCATCACAACCCCAGATAACTGACTTAGTTATGCACATATTTACGGGTAGTAAAAACTTAAATAAAAGCAAAGACATAAAGTAAATTGCTGGAAATTAAATACTGAAAAGTAAATGACGGAAAGCAAATGCTGAAAATTAAATACTGAAAATTAAACGATGAAAAGTAAATGCTTAAAGTAAATTGCTGAAAAGTAAAATGATCCACTTTTATTACTTCTATTTTAGATATCTCCCTTAATATAATATCTTAACTTTGCATGATAATTAATAACCAGCCATATAGGCGGTATCCAGATTAAGTCAAATTACTAATTAATTACCAACCGACCAATCAGGCGGTATCCAGTTTAGTCAGGTTAAAACCAATTTCAATATTTACCAACCAACCATAAGGCGGTATCCTCATTAAGTCACGTTTTAACTAGTTTATATATTATATTTAAGGGAGATTAATCTAAATATTAGTAATAAAAGTTTTACCTTTTACCCCAGCAAGGGGGAGTTATCTCCTCATTACTGAAAAGTAAATTGCTGAAAAGTAAAGAAAGGAAAGTATTGTGCGTAAAAGTAAATTGCAGAAAGTAAAGACTGAAAAGTAAAGAAAAGAAAGTGCGAAAGCTGAAATTAAATACTGAAAGCTTTAAATAAACAAGCAAGATACAATCTTCATAGTTATTCTTACGGAATTTCAAAGAAGAAAGTATGAATTTACAAATGAAATGGCTTGGTATTTATAGGAAAAATTTTGCCTCCACCAAATCCATTATTAATTACTACACTAATTGCTCCACCAAATCCTCCACTAATTGCTATAATGTTTGGTGGATGTTTGACTGTTTTTATTATTTATTTATTTTTTTGCTTTTAAAATGACTTTTATAATTACGCATAACACACTTCCGGATGTTTCATCAATATCGGTCATGACATCTTCGGCATTCGAAATTATTTTGTTCTTCAAAGTTGTAGATCTTTGAGTCTTCTTTTATCTGGAACTTGAATCAGCTCAATCCAATATCGGAGTAAAACGTTATACCCAAAATACGACAATTGCGCAAAACTGGAATTTCCGAAACTGTACTTCATTAGAATACCCTTTCAAGTTTCCAATCTCCAAAATTAATATGTCAAGTCCAATTATTGCCCTTATTTGACCCAAATTTCGTCTTAAATGATTCAATTGAGTCCCAATATTATTTTATCTGCAAAATAAACTAAAATAAATCAAAACGTTCATCAAACCCGAGAAGCTAAACAAAATATTAAGTAAAATGGGCGATAAATATTTATATATTTTACGCTCATCATGCTACATAAGACTTGGTTAGACCATTGTGTGCACCCGTCCAATATACTGGCATAAGTATGGGACCATTCTGAACCCAACGGTTTGAGGTATTCTCTTGCGAGGGGTGAGTGCGGCCTTAAATCATTTCCCAGTTCACATTAGGTGGCGACTCCTTTATTCTCTAGTTTAGTCCTCCGCGGGCTACTCCGTACTCTCTACGGGATATGAGCCCAACAGTGTCAGGGTCGTCGAGCATCATAGGCATAGCGGTAAACCCCCCTTCGCTCCTACAGATGGCGACTCCACTGGGATAGAGAATCGGCCTCGAAACTATGCCTTGTAGTATCCGTGGCTTTGGCTTTGGTTACCCAAGTCTCATATATTTTGCATACCCTTCTTACCCCGATGGCGTCATGTATCATGAAGTCGATTTCACTCAAGGCGGCGGATCGTTATGTGGCGTCATCACTCGTTGGCACATACCTTAGGGTATAAAAAAGGCGCACTCACTTGGTCGCTCGAACCCTTGAATGTGGAGACCTAGATGTGAGCAATCCTTCACCGGCGGGAGCCTTTATCTATACCCTTACAAGCCCACATATGAACCATAGTTATATGTACTATAGAAGCTACCCATATGCTTGTGTTTGGGACCATTATCATTTGGATCCATTTGGACCTCTCGTCATAGGATACGAACTTGTTGGGCCACTTAAACTGGGACAAGTTTGCATTTTATCATGGTTCAGCCAAAAGTTTTCAAAATGAAGATGGGCCACCTTGTGTTTGGGCCCCCTATCATTTGAAGTTTTTTAGACACCTTATCGTAAAAGTGTAAACATATTGGGCCTTTTCAACTGGGACAAGTTTGCACATCGCGATAATTTGATTGAACACTTTAAAATGATAACGGGCCTACTGGTATGAAAACCTTGATGGGCTTAGAATGTCCAAACATGATCCGAATATACCAAATGCATAAGTCTGATATCTGCACTGGCTTTCATCTAGGAAGGGTACGCCTTGTTATGGCATATTTGTATACTTTTGGATATCTCCAAGTCCATCCCCACAACCGTGATTACTGAAGTTCCAATCCATCGTTTCCAGACAATGACACGATCCCCATAATAGGCTTAGTCAATATTGTAAATGGGCGGTCTTTGTCTTCTACCGATGGAAATGGACTGAAGTAGCCAATGCTCACCATTATAGCGTATGCGAGAACGATTTTGTGTACCCCACATTGGTGCATAAAATAAGCCATACCTAGGATAGAAATGGACTTACCCCGAGTGTGGGAGGAATAAGGTCAGAAAGATATATGTTATTTTGATAACCATATGCATCTCATGCATCGCATGCATACACGCATCATGCTAACTCCTTGTCTTAACAGCCATCATAGATATCCGTTGGATTAGAGAAGATGGAAGACTTGTCAAGAAAAGGTTAGCAAGGATGAATGCGTCAGGAAATGAAGGTTCCCGCATGGATCAATTGGAGACCAATATCACCAAAATTATCGAGCAACTACAAGTTTTGACCAACGTTATGGCCAGTCTGACAGTACCTCATACAGCCAAGAACAGAAAGTTTTACGGCCAGCCAATAACAGAAAGTCATACGGCCAGAATAAAAAGACCATTGGGGGGCCTTCAAGGACCAAGCCCGCTCCTTCTGAGGTCACCGCTATCAGAAACAGACGATTCTCCTATTTTGGTATACCTTTGTCACAGATGTTTGAAGAGCTGAAGAGGCAAGACTCCTAAATCCCTTAGAACCTAAACCACTTCCAAACCCTGTGCCACACTACTTCGACCTAAACCTGTACTATTACCTCATCAGCAAAAAGGTCACGAAACTGACAATTGTACCCGTCTTAGGCATGAAATCCAAGACTTCATTGACACTCATAAAATACATGAACTGGAAGAAGAACAACCCAACACACACAGAAACCATATACCCACCTACATGATCAACTCTGGCCTACTCGATAGATTTGTCCTCCAAACTCTCAACTACGAAGCTTCCCACATGGGATATGGGACAGCAGTAGTAAAGATGAAGAGCAGATGAGGGATTTCTGGGAAAACTTCTCGAGCAATGACAAAGAGGAGGTTTCAAAAGAGGAAAATAAATGGGAAGAAGAACTACTGCAATTGGAGAATCTGACGTTCGGAGAATGCAAGAAGATGGAAGAAGACAAGGTTGCAAATTACAGAGATGTTTATTTTCCTGATCTTATTCGATTGTAATCCTGCATTTATTAATCATAAAGACATTGATTTTGCTTACTTGTTCGAGTCTTTTCCTGTTAGTCATTAATAGTTAAGCATAAGTCTGATGAAGAAATTGTTTACTTTAGGGTGAAATCTTATAAACGATAAGTTCTCGATGTACTTTTATCCGATACTTTGAGTAGTTGATCTATGTTAGACTCGTAAGCACTTAATTATAGTTTTTAGCAGTGAAAACCTGAGTAGTCGGCAAGGTGACTAGTTGAAGAAATTGTAGGTCGATGAATGACCGTTTTCTTAGATGTCTATCATTATTCGCTTGTGTTATGATGTGTGGTATGGTTGAAAATAAAAGAAAAGTCACTAAAGAAAAAAAAAATTAAACCATCTATAACGGATAAGCGTGAAGCTACCCATGGGCGAGTATTAGGGCTACCATGAGGAGAAATGCTACCTTAAAGGGTAGGTATGTTGAAAAAAAACAGAGAGACAAAAGAAAAGAAAAAGAAAATCATACCACATTGAGCACAGAAAAGCAATTGCAGAGCATAATTGAGACATTTAGGTTGGTTTGACCCGTCGATCCCAATTTTTGAAACGAAATAATTGAGTTGGCTTACCTAGGAATCAGGCTGTAAATGAACCTTTACACACACACACTGTGAGTCTGGCTCAGATGATTTATTCAAAGACTTGGATTTGAGTTGCATTGAGTGTTTTGAAGGTTCTCTGGTTTCATTACTGGGCATTCCTTGAGGACAATAAAATGTGTAACTATTGGGACTATTTCGTAGCCCGTAATATGATATGATGATATGGAATGCCAAATCACATAGTGACGAGCAATGAAGTCCAATTTAAGAAAAAATGCAAGCGAGAATGGCAGCAAACTCCTCAGAGAGAGGGCATATTTCAAAATATGGGAATCAAAAGACATGATTTCCAGTATCCCAAAAGGATGAGCCCACTTTCACAAAGGCGTAATCCACATTGACCCAGTGCAGGTAGCGAAGAGTAGAAAGCTGATCCAGGTCTGGGGTGACCGGTCTACCACCCCGCGGATAAGGGAAAAAACGGGATCTTGAGCCATGAAACCAAAGATAATTGAACAATCACCAAAGGAGAATTATCATAAGGAAACTATAAACAGGCCCAGGGGGCGACCAAAGCTTTTTGTGGGCAAAAGATTCCTAAAGGGGCGAAGAAAACATTCTAACGCAAGGAATGCCTAACTGAAGATGACATCAAATAGGACAAAGAAAACCCATCGGAATAGGGAATGCATCCATGCATACATGCATACACGTCGCATACACATAATTTTTGTTTTGTGTTCGCAGGGTTTGAAGAAAAAAAGGAAAAAGCGGTAAAGATGAGCAAATCCTCGAGAATAAGGATGAGCACAATTCAGGAACAAAACCCAGATATCAAAGAATCTCACACTAGGTGGTTCGGGAACAAAACCCAGGGGTCAAAACGCCTCGCCATCAACTCAACTCAGTTCGGGAAAAACACCCACTCGGTGGTTCGGGAACAAAACCCAGGGGTCAAAGCGCCTCGCCATCAACTCAACTCAACTCAATTCGGGAACAAAACCCACTCGGTGGTTCGGGAACAAAACCCAGGGGTCAAAGCGCCTTGCCATCAACTCAACTCAATTCGGGAACAAAAACCAGAGATCAAAGCATCTCACACTCGGTGGTTCGGGAACAAAACCCAGGGGTCAAAGCACCTCTCCATCAACTCAACTCAGTTCGGGAACAAAACCCAGAGATCAAACCATCTCACACCAGTAACAGTTCAGAAATGAACCATCTCACACCAAGAACGGTTCGGAAATGAACCATCTCACACCAGTAATGGTTCGGAAATGAACCATCTCGCACTAGTAACGGTTTTTTAAATAAACCATCTCACACCAGTAAAAGTTCGAAAATGAACCATCTCACACCAGTAATGGTTCAGAAATGAACCATCTCACACTAGTAACGGTTCGAAAATGAACCATCTCACACTAGGAACGATTCGGAAATGAACCATCTCACACTATGAACGATTCGGAAATGAAACATCTCACATCAGGAACGGTTAAAGAATGAACCATCTCACACCAGCAGTGAAACAATAGGTAAGTAAGGCAATCACCGACGAACCAGGTAAGTAAAAATGCATGCATGACTTTGATAGGGTTGTCACTGTCACACACTGCACAAGCCCCATCAAAGTGGGGGCGACTGTAGGGACTGTATTTTTTCATAAAGCCTAATGATGAGCCTCGTATGGAGGCACTACCTGAAAGGTTGCGGAAGTCACGGGAAACGAATACCGGAAGGAAAGAAAACCTCCAAAGTTAGCACCTCATCGGATTCAGACTCACTAGCCAGCCTCAGATTCGCTCAGTCTATTTTTGTTTCAAACCTTAGCCTTGGCCCAAAAAAACCTCTGCAACCTACGAAAGCCCACACAATCCATCCACACGCCCAAAACACATTTACCCTAAAACCCAACTGGCCCATCTATCCTCAAATCACATGCCCAAGGCCCATAAACCCCCACGCATGCCCATGAGCCTTCCCAAATAAAAAAGATCCCATGCAAAACACATGTTAAAATCCCTCAAATCACCTTCCAATTTAACAAGATATGAAATCCCATCCTCACCAAATTTAGAGATTTTGTTCCCTAAATAAATTGAGAATATATCTCCCATATTCACTTGATTTATTTCCTTGCTTAGGAGATCCCTTATCACTATAAACTGGAGACCAAATCACCAAGAGAAACCCTAGATATTCACACGGCAAGACAAATAAACAAACTAAGACTCTCTCTCTCAACCACACACGGCTTCACACTTAAAACAATTAGAATTCCTCTTCTTCTTTATTCGGCCACTAAGAAACAACTAAACGACAAAGACACACACACTTCTCAAACACACACACGGCACTCTTTGACGACACACTTTTTGGAGACACACATACGGCAATTGCAACCAAAAGACCCCTAAAACACTTTTCTCACACCCTAGACAATCACATACATCGTCAACAAAGAAACACTCACATACGACATCAACAAAAAACCAAAGACTTTTTCGTACACCTTGAAAAGCTACATACGGCAATTCACACGACACCTTGTATGGCAAACACACTTCTCAAACCTCACCCACATCAGCCGTTCATAGTGATCTAAAGCAAACTAAACCAGCAAGACGAGAACAACCAAACAACAAAAGACCCTAAAAATCAAAACAAATCCAACGTGAAAACGGACAGCCCTCAACCGACCAAGCCACAAACAAAATCCAGCCCTCCACCGACTAGGAACAACAAAAAAAGAAACAAGACAAAACCATAAACAAAAGCCAGCAAACCACTGAACTAAACACACAAAAAAACCGTAAAAAAACAACAACTCAGAACCAGTCCACAAAAATCGCACAAATAGCAGCCCTAAACTAGTGAAAATAGCAGCCCAAAAATAGCAAAAATAGCATCCCAGAAACAGCGAAACAGTGAGCAAAAACAGTGAATCAATAAACAGAAAAACAATAAGTTTATTCCTTCCGGCGACAGCCTAACGCACTTCCAAGAAAACGACTTAAAAGGTAAGACCTGAGGGCACCCTTTACTATATTTATTTTGTTCTGGACGCGCCATGCCTGGTTGGACGTAAAATATGTCCAACCGGGTATGCGAGGTCCTACATCAAAGACGACCAAATCTTTTGGTCACATTTTCTTTCTCTAGCATTTTGTTGTTTATCTTTTTTTTTTATATTTATTTACTTTTATTTTTATCTTTATGTCAATTTATCGTTTCGCATTTATTTTGTTATTCATTTTTTTTATCGTATTTATTTTATCATTTAGCTTTTTATCTATTTACTTTTATTATTATTTTACTATTTCGCATTTACTTTCATGTCCGTTTACATTGTGTTAATGATTGTGTGTGTTATCATTTGCGGTATATTGGATGGAAACCCAGACATAAATCTGTAGCCCAATCCGAATGGACGGTAGTACGGACTATACTTGGGATACAACTCCACGTACCACTCGGGAAATACTCACAAATGCGTGTTTATGTCATTATGGGTGCTACTTTTATAATAAAGTCTGAACGCGTTTTCAAAGGCAACTCGAACGCAAGCTTTCTGCCTCACTCAGTTCGAACTCGTTCTCGAACGCTACACAAACGTGAACTCTCTGGAATACTTTGTTCGAACACGTTTATGAACGCTACACGAATGCGCACACACTGGATAACCTCTTTCTTTTTATTTTATGCATTTTTGCCTCTTTAGTTATGTATTTTTCATTATGCGCTTAATTATTTGCATTTATTATTAACGCTTTTACTGTTCTTATAATTTATATTATCGTACTTCTTTATTTAATATGCTTTTGGAACTATGTATTTGCTTTTATTTATATTCATGTTTATGGGTGTGCAAATTGTTGGTTTCTAAGGTGGTCCCAAGATCAATATAAGCATAGAAAATGAATGAATACTCAAAGAAGTGAGGTGGAAAACACACTTACATTGAACGGATTTGGATGTGAAAATCAACAAAATTTTATCCTCCTTGCTTCCAAGTTTCGGCCAAGATGGATTTGTTGATGAAGTTCTACAAGCTCCAAGCTTCAATGGATTCCAAGCTCTTAGTTCGGTTTCCCTATCACCTTGTATTGATTCTCTAATGTGCTAGCAAGATGGAAGAAAGAAAAATGACTTCCTATCCTTTGGAGAGAGCTCACGGTTTTTACTGGTTTTAGAGAGAGAGTTTGTTTTGTTTTTCAACTTGTTTTTCTAAAAAACAATTACTAAAACAATTACCCAAAAATTTGGTATATGCTTTACCAAAGTCAAAGTAAATTTTTGGCTCCAAAATGGCATTAAATGCCCACACCAACCTCTTTCATGAATAGTGACTGCATGTCACTCACCAAAAAGGTGACATTGACATCTATCACTAGAATGACAAGTGATGTGACTCGCGATGTGACTTGTGGGCCCCACTTTAATTCAGATTGAAGTGGGCCCGAAAACACATTCCGGGCTCGGGATCGTTAATTCCGAATTAATGATTTACCGTTGCGACGTCATTAAATCAAATTCAATTAATTAATTATGTCTAGCATAATTACTATTCACATCGCTAACAAATTAATTCTAAATCAATTCGTTTGCCCGAATTAAAATCCGATTTTAATTCCGCGTCGAAATCCAATTTCGTATAATATATCAAATATATTATTTTATCGATTAATTCCAAATTAATCGTTCTCTCTCTTCAAATAGTACTTTATCCCAGATAAAGTCTCTCCGCTATTAATCCCAGATTAATAAAGTTTGAATAATAAGTCATCGGTGAATCTTCGGGAAGCGACCCAAGAGACCTCTGGATATGTTGGCAGTAAATCCGGTCGTCGGACTATCCGAACACGTACGTACCTAGTACTACGTTATTACCGATTTACAAGACAAGGTTGGCTTCTAGCAAAGCGCCATGCCTACCCAATTCTTCAGAAATATTCTTACTGGAATATATAATCTATGTCAGGCATAGTATACGTAGTATTGTGTATCTCGTGATCCAATATCTGATGTCACATTTCTCGGGCTCGGGTTCGCTAATTCCAAATTAATGAATTTTCCGTTGCGTCGTAATTAAATGATTACGCCTAGCGAAGTCATTATTTACGTAGCTAACGAATTAATTCTAAATTAACTCGTTCGCCCGAATTAAAATCTAATTTCAATTCTGCGTCGAAATCAAATTTCGTTTAATATATCGAATATATTAATTAATCGATTAATTCCAAATTAATCGTTCTCTCTCTCTAAATGATATTTTATCCCAGATAAAATATCTCCGCAATTAATCCTAGATTAATTTTTCTCTCTCATCTAATTAATCCCAGATTAATTAAAAGTGCGAGTCATACGTCATCGGTGAATCTTCGGGAAGTGACCCATGAGATCCCCGGTTATGTTGGCAGTAAATTCGGTCGTCGGACTATCCGAACACGTAAGTACCTCGTACTACGTTTATACCGATTTACAAGATAAGGTTGGCTTCTAGCAAAGCGCCATGCCTACCCAATTCTCCGGAAATATCCTTACAGTAATAAAGGATCCATATCAGGCGTAGTATACGTAGTATTGCGTATTTCTGTCCAGTATCGGATTATCACATGCAAGGCATGGGGCTGGTACAGTGTCTGCCCCGTACGAAGCACATATCGGATTACGAGCAACTAGTCTCTTTAATATCAGATAATCATGACCAAGTCATATTATCCCGACGGTTGCAACCTTTTTAGAGAACCAGTTCTGTATCCCTGCGCGATCATCAACTCCATATGACTGGAGTGACACTTCCGTCTTGACATCACACCCAACACACTACGATTCTCAATATACCCAGCATTGGCGTACACAGAACCAGTTAAAGCCCTGGACGACCGCAACCAAAGTATATTGATTGTCGCAAGTATTAGCGGTGCAAGTCTCAGGTTAAGACCAAATACACCTACCCTGATTTCAGACTTCCATAGACACATAGTCATACTACCAATGGAATTCTGAGGGGGTCTATCCTGAGCGAAGATATTTCCCGTACCATCGGTAAAACACAACCTCCTATTACACTTGCATGAGTATCCTATACCCAAATATATAAGAACTATATCGTTGTGCCTTCACAATGCGCACAAGTGTTATACTAGTCTTTTACGCATTCATCGATGTCCAATCTCGATAATGCTCTGACTAGGGATATTTAATGATTTATCCTTCGTGGATTGATAATGTCTCATATCATTCTCAATCCAGGAACAAATCATAGGGACCTCATATCATTTATACATCTAGGTGATCTAATAAAAAATGATAAGAGTGCAATCTCCTTTGTACAAATAGTGATCTGTACAAATAGTAACACTATGGGTCATAATTGTCCAACAATCTCCCACTTGGCCTATAGCCAGTCACTCGAGTGTCTTACACCCGAACTATGTACGGTTGGCTCAAATTGCTGAGAAAGGCTTTCGTCAGCGGATTTACATGATTATCGTCTGATGTAATTTATTCGATCATTACATCGCTACCATGTATGATCCGAATGAATCAGATGAATATCGAAGTATATATCTGGATCGTTGATGAGACCATTAATTCCTTAGCCTGTGCTGACGCCTAGCTCAGCTGCTAACAGAACTATATCTAATCTAATTAGATTTTTTTATCAACTCAGAAGGCTTCTATTGCCGCCTCAGCTGCAGCAATATTTATTGTTTATTCCTGTAACAGTATCTTGCTTGGAAGATTTCCAGCTCACTGTTCCATTATTCAAACTTTGTTGTACCGTTTGCGACTTATAGTCGTTTTATCGGTTTAGGAAACTTGCTACAGTGATCTCAGTCACTTCAAGTTCTCAATCTCCATAGATTAAGACAGCGTCCTTAGATCTCTAAGATACTAACGGATGTTCTTAACATCAATCCAGTGACTATCACATGGATTGGCCTGTTTTTGAATCCATATGCTCAAAGCGTATGAGACACCAGGTCGCGTACATTTTTCAATGTACGATTTCTCGGAGAGTATTCGAAACCCAAGCTTTCGCCGATAGTTAGATGGAAATATCATTTCCAAGAAATGACGTATTATCATTATTTATAGGATAACTACTGTCAGTGCGCTCCCACTAACCTTCTTATATACACAAGAATGTTTTTCGTTTTGAATTAAATCATAAACCATTATGACTACATCAAAAAAATAATTCCAAGAATCTATGCTTGCTTCAATCCAAACATGGATTGATTAACCTGCAAACCTTGTTTGCTAGTTTTGATACGACAAAACTGACAGGATGTTATAAACATCCTCCGAAAGGTTTCCTTTTCCGAAAAGCGATTTTCCCGTTCAGCTGACATATTTCACTAATGAAACATGCAGCATTAGCAAGCATTATCCAAATGGATTTACCGTGGCAATAGGTTGAATCGAAATCAACGCAATGTTGATAACGATACCTTTCCACTAAAAGCCTAGCTTTATACGTTGGTATGTTGCCATCCATGTATGTCATCCTTGAAGACTTATACTGTACCAATAGGCACAATGCCTTGCGGTACATCAACTAGTTTCCAAACATAGTTGAATACATGAAATCCATTTCAGATTCATGACACTTTGCCATAATAGGGAGTCGATACCTTGTATCATTTCCTCATACGTAGTCAGTTGGTATACCTCAATAAGATAGACATCTTTATGAGGCGAGATCAGAAACTCATAGCCCAGGTTATTTTCTGACTCTCTCTCGACATACGCGGTTCTTGTGTATTCGAAGATTATTGGTATAGTTTCATCCTTGAGAACTATTTGTGTTCCATTAAGGATTCGGTGCCTGAATAGTATTACTCCGATTTTCATCGAGTTTTACTATCCTCCCACTTACCACTGCATATCGGTATTCCTCTTAGGAAAACTGCATGGTGAGCAACAATCTAATTGTTCTCTTGTGAGTTGTATAAGTACTATACTTATGGTATCCCTAGGATAACCTACATTTGGCACTTATCCAATTTGGGTTTTAGTTTGGTATCATCCAAACATATGCCCAGCATTCCCAAATTTACAGGAATGAGAAACCCGGTTTCTTTCCTGTTCATATCTAATATGAAATCTGTCAAACAGATTTTTATGGAACCTTATTCTAAATAAGTTCTGCACTGTTTATGCTTATCCGTTGAAGGAAATGGTAGCTCAGAGCGACTCATGATTAACCAAATTATGTCCAACAAATTTCGGTTACTCGGTTCGGACACACCGTCATAATGACGTGTTCCGGGAGGAGTCCACATTTGAAAGAATACTATACTCTTTCAAGTATATAAGAAACTTATTGCTTAAGTATTTTCATCATGGTCTAACCATGATGATTTTATACTTTAGCTGATCTGTTTGTCTATTTCGTGTCGAAACTTAAAAGTTTCTGATTTGTGTTCTTCAAAAGAAACACATAACCATAACGTGATGCCACATCCGTAAGGTCACGAAATATTCATATCCACATCTAGCCTAGCTAGACATGGGCCCACTTGCTTCACTATGAACTAGGGCTAACAGGTCGGTGGCATTTACACTTTTACCAAGTAAATGTGCTATAGGCACTTTGTCCAATAAACTAGATTCGTAGACTTTATTTGATTAGGATCAAATTAGTCATAGTACGCACTCTTCGAATGTGTGGATATACGAGTCTTGTTTAATTGTGTCCCAGAGAACAATGCCACAATATGTTTCTCCTGATTAAATCAGTTTGAGCTATTTGTTTGTCATGTTATATATTTGAGATTTATTTATATTCAAAATATAAATTCTGTTATTCACATCTAATGTGTTTATCTCAATATCATCTTTATATAATAAAACACTTTAGTGTTCTAGAATATAAAGGTTCAATCCGCAACGGATTAAACACTAATATAGAGATAATGTATCTAGTCAAACTAGTTACATTATAACAGTTTCCAAATTTAGGTACACACCCGAAGGTAGTTCCTAAACTTTGGTATCTACGGTTAAAACGGCGACTTTCGTCCCGTTTCCAATTCGCAGATAAATCTCTATTGATGTCAACATCCTGTTCAAAACATATTCTGAACATCAATACATATATATTTATGTACCACACTAAGTATTTAAAATCCAATTTTAATACTAGTAGTGAACATAATTATGACAATCATATTTGAAGTCAGAGCCTTGCCCCGTCTTCATTTCCTTCATGTCTGCTTTGTCCAAACAGCAGTCACGCTTTCGCGATCCCGTTTGCCATATTTAGCAGACATTTTGAGATATGTCTTTTATCTTCCAGAAGATTATAATGATATTGCCTTTGCCAGTTTCAACACTCCAGAAGCCTTTGGCAAAGCCTTGGCCTTCTAGAATATCAAAGTAAGGTGCGCCTTGCGCTACTTGCCTAATTGCAAACTTTGACTTATCTCCTTGAGAATAGTCATTAACTCTCCAAGAGTTAAGTATTGCAATTTTAGTACTTCTAAAATCTAAGCATAGATTTATGAGATCCTTCAATTTCTGTATCATACTTTAAGGATCTAATCCATAGTTCTGATTCAGAAATTATGGAGTCTACTGCGACAAGCTTAATGGATTAAGCATTAAAGTTATCATCACATAAATCTTCCAAAGATTATGTTCTATTATTTGCTTAACTCCGGGCTTAGGCATAATTTGTTATTTTATCAAATAAAGTAACTTATTATTTTGTCCAGGACCATCCTGAAATTTTTTCCCAATTTTGAAAATTAAACCATTTAAATACATTTTCCCTAGAATTATGTTTTAAATGCCAATCTTTCAATTATATCTCGATTTTAGTAGTCCAACTATTTAATCAACGATTTAGGTACTATTTATTATGATGATTACAATAGTCCAACTATTTAATCAACTATAATTTAATAGATTAAAATCAATTATATTGATTAGTATAATCCAATTATAAAATCAACTATAAATGAATTGTTTGAATATAGTCCAACTATTTACTAAAACAACATTTAAATATTAGTCCAACTAACATTTAATTTATTAGACGAATGATATTTGTTTGAGCGCGTATGGCAAGTAATTAAACGAATATTGTAAATTCAATTCCTGCCTCCCACTATTTTTCGGTGAGCCTCAAACCCTATGTCGAGTACTCGGGAAACCGTGTTTCCTAGTGGGCTAAGATTCCGTTAAATATCACACACATCTTGGATTTGGCCAACAAATTGTATGATAATTAACTAGGTAGATCTATAAGATCGATTGGATCCAATCCAATTCCTAGATCCGGTAGGGGGACGTCCAAGTCCGAAACATATATCTTATATATGCCAATACATCCAATGTATTACCTAACCTTTTTCCTCTGAATCAACTAAGCCTTGGCTTTGGCACAACAAACTTAGTGATCTCAGTTAAGCGTGACCCATTGACCATGGAAAGCTTCGTAATCAATGTCGATGGACAAGAAGTGGTCTTGACTTTGGCCAACAAACCACAACTTGGACAAGACACCAATATGGAACAAAGCCTTCGTGATTCAAACACATCTTCGACGGACAAAGGCCTTGACTTTGGCCAACAAGCCAATGCTAGTCTCGGATCTTGAGTGAGAATCACTCAATGGAAGGAAAGACGCTTAATTGTTTGAGGGTTTTTCGCGTGCAAATTGGCAACCAATTTATTATCTTTGTTAAGGTCTTATCATCATACACCCTTAAACATGCATTCTAAACACATAATAAAGCGCATATGAAAAATAATAATGATATGCGGATGGATACTTTACACATTGATCCTAGATCAAATCTCTCATTTTCTCTCTCCCGTTAGCACAAATATTTATTCTACCCGTTACACTACACTTCTAAGAAACCTCATTTACATTGAGGGGAATAGGTGAGAAGAGAATACAAAGAATAAAGAGGTAGTAAGGCTGGACACGCAGGTCCAATTAATAAATCAAATTTATTACAATAATTTTTAAAATTGTCCCACCCATCTAATATCCATCCGATATACATTATTCATGCATCGCAACCATGTATTCACACAAGCATGTTATCAATCAATCTAATCAAATTAATTAATCTGATAATTTGTGATCATCCAATGTTCAAACAACGATTTGATTTTGCTCGAGTCAAACTCGTTTTGCGAATACGTACTCAAAGTACGAATTCTCGAATTAATTAAATTAATACTACATAATTAAATCCAATTCAATATGCATTTAATTCTAATTCGCTATTTAATTCCAAATTAAATATCACACTTTATTAACGAACCTTTACGACTTAAATTCCAAATTTAATCGTTACGGGTCTCAAAGCCCGATTAACGTCCAACGTCAATTTAATTAAAGTCCAATGGGCTTTTAATTAATTTCTTAAGGCGTGGACTTTTGGTCAACTCGGGTCGAACCCAATAACCAAATTCCAATCCGGGATTTACCCCATAAGCCCATAAATCAATTTAGGCCCATTAGGCCTAATTAAACTTTAAAGGTCCATTAGTCGCATTTGGGCTTTATGGAAGCGGTTTTGGGCCCAATTGGATCCAACCAATTTTTCCTAAACCCAACTTGGTACAACCAAGACCAATAAGCCCATTTACAACATAACAAGCCCAAATCCAATTTAAGGCCCAATTAACTAAATTACTAAATCCAATTTACAATTAATTAATCAAAGTGCATTAACATAATTAATCACCCAAATCATTATTTCCAAAACACAAATTAGGCTAATTAATCATGCTCATCTACATCATTAGTGTCCAACACAAATTAATCAAAAATCAAACCCAATCATGCTCATAATGTCTCGACAAATGAAGGATTTTTACACCAAATTCGAATTCAATCCAATTAATCTATTCAATATTAAATCAACATTCCCAATTGATTTCCAACACATCCAATGATCAAAAATCAAAAATCCCAAGACATCAAATTTAGGGCACCATTCGGCCGTGCCAAATTTTTGGGGCAAATTTATTCTAAACAATTTTTAATCAAATTGATCCAATCAATCATCAATTAAAACACATTCAAGCATACTTAATCATCCAATTTCATAATTACATGCTCAAATTCATTTTACCCAAATTTTAAGCCCTAAATCAATTTCATGCTTTAACCTTGCTTTTGATGTCATTGTTGGTTTTAGCTAAGGTCCCAAGGATCAATAAACAAGCATGAAAATGTGTGAATACAATCGAGAAAGTCGCGGAATACTCATATCGATCGGTTGAGCGACGCGCGAAGCAACAAAATGAATTCTGCTCACTGTTTTCTACTCGGTAGTGGCTGCTATTTTGCTCACTGGTTCGGCCTTCAATCAACAAGAAACCAAGATCCAAGCTTCATCATTTGATTCCCGGCTCATGGGTGGACTTCCCTATCACCTTCACATAATCCCGAAGTGTGCTAGCACTCTTGATTTTGCCACAAAATCACACTTTGCTTCCCTTCATTTTCGGTTCTTCCCAGGAAAATAAAACCAGAAAATGTTCAGCCCTTGGGCGTGAGAAAGAAGAAAATTTGAGAGAGAGAAGAGTTTTGAGAGTTGTGTTGATTTTCAAAAAATCAAAGACATATATACCATATATTAAAATATAGTAAATGTCTTGTTAAGCTTTCAAAAAGCTTTCCACCAACCTTGAGTGTTCCAAACTCATTCACTAACCAAACAACTCAATCAATCACATCAATCAATCAAGTGTCACATCACTCAAAGTGACATGTGATTTGACACTTGATGTGAGTTGCGATTTGACGCTTGATTTGACTTGCGTGCCGCACTCGAATTCAAAATGCGAATGCGCTCGTAAACAATCCCGGGCTCGGGTTCGCTAATTCCAAATTAACGAATTTTCCGTTGCGTCGTAATTAAATGATTACGCCTAGTGAAGTCACTATTTACGTCGCTGACGAATTAATTCTAAATTAACTCGTTCGCCCGAATTAAAATCTAATTTCAATTCTGCGTCGAAATCCAATTTCGTTTAATATATCGAATATATTAATTAATTGATTAATTCCAAATCAATCGTTCTATCTCTCTAAATGATATTTTATCCCAGATAAAATATCTCCGCAATTAATCCCCAATTAATTTTTCTCTCTCATCTAATTAATCCCAGATTAATTAAAAGTGCGAGTCATACGTCATCGGTGAATCTTCGGGAAGCGACCCATGAGATCCCCGGATATGTTGGCAGTAAATTCGGTCGTTGGACTATCTGAACACGTAAGTACCTTGTACTACGTTTATACCGATTTACAAGATAAGGTTGGCTTCTAGCAAAGCGCCATGCCTACCCAATTCTCCGGAAATATCCTTACAGGAATAAAGGATCTATATCAGGCGTAGTATACGTAGTATTGCGTATTTCTGTCCAGTATCGGATGATCACATGCAAGGCCTAGGGCTGGTACAGTGTCTGCCCCGTACGAAGCACATATCGGATTACGAGCAACTAGTCTCTTTAATATCGGATAATCATGACTAAGTCATATTATCCCGACGGTTGCAACCTTTTTAGAGAACCAGTTCTGTATCTCTGCGCGGTCATCAACTCTCCATTGACTGGAGTGACACTTCCGTCTTGACATCACACCCAACACACTACGATTCTCAATATACCCAGCATTGGCGTACACAGAACCGATTAAAGCCCTGTACGACCGCAACTAAAGTATATGATTGTCGCAAGTATTAGCGGTGCAAGTCTCAGGTTAAGACCAAATACACCTACCCTGATTTCGGACTTCCATAGACACATAGTCATTACTACCAATGGAATTCCGATGGGGTCTATCCAGAGCGAAGCTGTTTCCCATACCATCGGTAAAACACAACCACCTCCTATACACTTGCATGAGTATCATAACCCAAATATATGAGAACTATGCCGTTGTGCCCTCACAACGCGCACAAGTGTAATACTAGTCTTTTAACCATTCATCGATGTCCAATCTCGATAATGCTCTGACTAGGGATATTTAATGATTTATCCTTCGTGGATTGATACTGTCTCATATCATTCTCAATCCAGGAAATAAATCATAGGGACCTCCTATCATTTATACATCTAGGTGATCTAATACAATGATAAGAGTGCAATCTCATTTGTCACATAGTTAATTTATACAACAACACCATGATCTGTACAAATAGTGACGCTATGGGTCATAATTGTCCAACACCACAACACATAGTCATACTACCAATGGGATTTCCGTGGGGTATCCAGAATTAAGCTGTTTTACTGTACCATCGTAAAACAAAACAACCGCCTACCACAACTTGCATAAGTATCCATACTTAATATATGAGAACTATGATGTTTACGCTTCCATAACTGCACAGTTGCGAATACTAGTTCATTCCACATTATCGAGTGTTGGATAATATGACCCATAGCGTCACTATTTGCACAGATCATTGTGTTTTGTAGCAAATTAACTATGTAATAAGGAAATTGCACTCTCATCATTTGTGATTAGATCACCATAGATATATAATGAAGAGAGGTCCCTATGATTAGTTCCTGGATTGAGATGATATGAGACAGTATCAGTCCACAAAGGATTAATCATTAAATATCCCTAGCCGTAGTATTATCGAGACTGGACATCGATAATGCGGAATAGGCTAGTATTGCACTTGTGTGCGTTGTGAGGGCACAACGACATAGTTCTCATATATATAAGTATTGGATACTTATGCAAGTGCGATAGGAGGTCGTGTTTCACCGATGGTACGGGAAACAGCTTCGCTCTGGATAGACCCCTCGGAATCCCATTGGTATTATGACTATGTGTCTATGGGAGGCCGAAATCAAGGTAGGTGTGTATAGTCTTAACCTGAGACTTGCACCGCTAATACTTACGATAATCGATAAACTTTGGTCTTGGTGGTAGGGGGCTTTAACCGGTTCTGTGTACACCACTTCTGGGTTTATCAGAGAGTCGTAGAGTATTGGGTGTGATGTCAAGACGGAAGTGTCACTTCAGTCATATTGGAGATGATGTCACGCAGGATACGGTACTAGTGCTCTTAGTGTTGCGCAACCATCGGGATATTGTGACCAGGTCATGTATATCCGATTATAGAGACTATGTTACCAGACATCCGACATGTGCTTCGGACGGGGCAGACACTTATCCAGCCCCAGCCCTAGCACGTGACTATCCGATACTGGGCCGATATACACAATACTACGGTATACTACGCTTGATACAGATCTATATATTCCTGTAAGAATATTTCTGGAGAATTGGGTAGGCATGGCGCTTTGCTAGAAGCCAACCTTGTCTTGTAAATCGATATAAACGTAGTACGAGGTACTTACGTGTTCGGACAGTCCGACGATCGTATTTACTGCCAACATATCCGGAGATCTCATGGGTCGCTTCCTGAAGATTCACCGATGACGTATGACTCGCACTTTGATTAATCTGGGATTAATTAGAAGAGAGAGATAAATTAATCTGGGATTAATTCGATGAGAGAGAAAATTAATCTGGATTATTTGCGGAGATATTTTATCTGGGATAAAATATTAATTAAAGAGAGAGAACGATTAATTTGGAATTAATCGATAAATTAATATATTCGATATATTAATCGAAATTGGATTTTGACGCGGAATTAAAATTAGATTTTAATTCGGGCGAACGAATTAATTTAGAATTAATTCGTTAGCGACGTGAATAGTGATTTCGCTAGGCGTAATCATTTAATTACGACGCGACGAAAATTCGTTAATTTGGAATTAGCGAACCCGAGCCCGAGAGTGATTGCGAGCGCATTCGCATTTCGAATTCGAGCGCGGCACGCGAGTCACATCAAGCGTCAAATCGTTTGTCACATCATGCGTCAAATCAATTGTCACTTTGAGTGATGTGACTTGACAACATGTCACTTTATTAAAGTGATGTGATGTGACTTAAGTAAAAAGTAAAGGAGTTGAATATGAAAAGGTTTGGAATATATATATATATGTTTTATTTTATTTTTGAAAATAAATGAATAATATATATTACTTTTTCTTTTCCCTTTTTAACACACATTATTCGGTCCTCTCCTCTCCAACATGCAGGGCATACGGTTTCTCTTTTCCCTCTCCCTTCTTTCTTCTCCTCTCTTCACGGCTTCACTGCCGATTTTTTTTTCTTGATTTTTCTGGTTTCACCGAAATTTTGAGAAGCAAATTGAAGAAGGCTTAGTGCTAGCACACCATGAGTGATACATAGGTGATAGGGAAGTGTCTTCATGAGCTTGGTTTTATTTGAAGCTTGAAGCTTTGAGCTTCAATGGAGTCCATGCATGGCCGATTCTTGGAGGACCAAACCAGTCCAAACCGAGCAGCCCACTGCCTTGAGAGCTGTTGCCGTGAGCTTGAGGAAGCAAAAACGCAACTTGTGTTCATTTCATCAAAACCGAATTCAATGTGAGTATATTCCGCACCTCCTTTGATGTGTTCATATGCGGTTTTTTGCATGATTTGTTGATCTTGGGACTTGATTGAACTCTTACAATGGTATCTTGAGCTTTTGATGCATGAAAACCGAATTAGGGTTCTTGAGCAAATTTGGGGCTTTTTGATTTTAGCTTGATTCTGTCAAGTTGATTGTTTAAGAATGATTATATATGATCTAAAAAAAAAATGTTTGTTTGTGAGTTATTATGTAAAGCAATTTGAAAAAAATTGATTGGATTGATTTTCCCCAATTTGCTTATTTTTGGTCAAACTTTAATTTTGGGTAAACTCGATTTAGGCATGATTTAATTGATTGGATGTTTAAGTATGCTTAGAACATGTTTAATTGAGATTGTGTGTGATCAATTTCATGAAATTGGATTGGATTCAATTTTTCCCCAATTGGAGGCTTGGCCGAAATTACTAACCATAATGTCTTGGTGATTTTGTTGTTTGAATTCATTGGATGAATTGAATTGATTTGGGAAATTAAGATTGTGGACTCAATTGGATTGAAACCGAATCGAATTGAAAAACCCCTAATTGCCGAGACTTGAAAGCATGTTAATTGGGTTTGATTTTAATTGAATTGTGTTGGACACTATTTGGTTGTTAAAGTGCATGATTAATTAGGCTAATTGATGTTTTAGAAATGTTAATTGGGTAATTGATTGTGTATTACACTTAGGTTAATTAATTGTGAAATTTGGAATTTTATAAGTTAATTAATTTGGGCTTGATTTTGGAAATTGGGCTTGTTAGGTTGTAATTGGGCTTTTGGGCTTTGTTGTAACAAAGTTGGGTTTAGGCAAAATTGGTTGGATCCAATTAGGCCCAAAACCGAATCCAAAAGGTCCAATTATGACTTAATGGACCTTAATTATTTAATTGGGCCTAATGGGCCAAAATTAATTTAAAGGCTTATGGGGTAACTCCCGGATTGGATTTTGGTTGTTCGGTTTGACCCGAGTTGACCAAAAGTCCACGCCTATAGAAATTAATTAAAAGCCCATTGGACTTTAATTAAATAAAACATTAGATGTTTATCGGGCTTTGAGACCCGTTGCGATTAAATTTGGAATTTAAGTCGTAAAGGTTCGTTAATAAAAGTGTAATATTTAATTTAGAATTAAATAATGAATTAGAATTAAATACGTATTAAATTGGATTTAATTATGTAATTTAATTTAATTCGTAGAAATCGTACTTTGAGTACGTGTTCGCAATACGAGTTTGACTCGAACAAAAATCAAATCTTTGTTTGAACATTGGATGATCACTAATAATCAAGATTAATTAATTTGATTGATTGATTGATAACATGCTTGTATGAATACATGGTTGTGATGTTTGAATAATGTATATCGGATGGATATTAGTCGGGTTGGGCGATTTTGGAAATTGTAATAAATTTGATTTATTAATTGGACCTGCGTGTCCAGCCTTATCTCCTATTTCTTTGTATTCTCTTCTCACCTATTCCCCTCCATGTAAAAGAGGTTTCTTTAGAAGTGTAGTGTAACGGGTAGAAGTAATACAAGTGCTAGCGGGAGAGAGAAAGTGAGAGATTTGATCTAGGATCAATGTAAAGTATCCATCCGCATATCATTATTATTTATTTTCATATACGCTTTATTATGTATTTAGAATGCATGTTTAAGGGTGTATGATGATGAGACCTTAACAAAGATAATTAAATTGGTAGCCAATTTGCACGCGAAAAACCCTCGTTAATTTCAAGCAAATTTCCTTCCATTGAGTGATTCTTGCTCAGATCCGAGATTGGCAGGGGTTGTTTTTGACCAAAGTCAAGCCCTTGTCAATCAAAGATGTGCTTTAATCACGAGGCTTTGTTATATATCGGTCGTGTCCAAGTTGTGGTTTTTTTTGCCAAAGTCAAGACCACTTTTGTCCAATGACATTGATTACGAAGCTTCCCTGTCAATGGGTCCACGCTTGACTGGAATCATTAGGTTTGTTTTTGGCCAAAGCCAAGGCCTAGTTGATTCAGAGGAAAGGGTAGGGTATATATTCGTATATAAGCATATATTAGATATATGTTTCGGACTTGGATGTCCACCTACTGGATCTAGGAGTTGGATGAGATCCAATTGATCTTCGAGATCTACCTAGTTAATTATCATACAATTTTTTATTGGCCAAAGTCAGGATTGTGTGATATTTAACGGGATCCTAGCCCACTAGGAACACGGTTTCCCGAGTACTCCACAGAGGGTTAGAGGCTCGAAAAAAATAGTGGGAGGCAAGTATTGAATTTGCAACATTCGTTCAATTACTACTCGCTAACACGCTCATTTTATTTATTTCGTCATTAGATTAAATGTTAGTTGGACTAATATTTAAATTGTTGTTTTAATAAACAGTTGGACTGTATTATACTTGATTATATATAATTGGATTATATTAATCAATATATTTGAATTAATTAATTTCAGTTTACAGTTGATTTTATAATTGGATTATAGTAATCAATGTAATTGAGGTTAATTAATTTGGATTATATTTGATTATATAGTTGGACTATTATAATCATTATAATATATAGTACCACTAATCGTTGATTAAATAGTTGGACTATTGTAATCAAGATAAAAATTGAAAAGTTGGATATTTAAAATATAATCTGGGATTAAAATATTTTAAATGATTTAATTTTCAAATTGGGAATAAATAATAGGTTACTTTATTTGATAAAATAACTTATTATACCTTACGCCCAAAATTAAGCAAAATAGAGCATAAAATCTTTGGAAGATTTATGTGATGATGACTTTAATGCTTAATTTATATACTTGTCATAAATCTAATTTTAGATTTAAGAAGTATTAAAATTGCAATTTATAATTCTTGGAGAATTAATTGACTATTCTATGTAAAGTCAAAGTTTGCAATTGGGCATGTAGCACAAGGTGCACATCGTTTCGATATTCCGAAACCCAAGCTTGGCCAAAGGTTTGTGAAATATTGAAAAGGATAATTGACATATCCCAAAGTGACTACCATTTGGATATGGAAGACACGAAGGAATTAAAGAAAGGGCGAGGCTCTAACTTTAAAAATGTTTGTCTTAGTTATGTTCACAGCTAGTATTGAAATTAGATTTTAAATACTTAGTGTGGTACATAAAATATATGTATTGATGTTCAGAATCTGCTTTGAGCAGGATACTGACTTCAAGCTGAGATTGCTCTGCGAATCGGAAACGGGACGAAAGTCGCTGTTTCGACCGTAGATACCTAAGTTTAGGAACTACCCTTTGGGTATGTACTTAAATTAGGAACTGTTATAATGTAACTAGTTTGACTAGAACATTATCTCTTTATCAGTGTTTAATCCATTGCGGGAAAACCTTTATATTCTAGAACACTAAGTGTTTTATTATATAAAGATGATACTGAGATAAATACATTAGATGTAAATAACAGAATTTATATTTTGAATATAAATAAAATCTCAAACATATAAAATGACAAATAAATAGCTCAAATTGATTTGATCAATAGAGACTTATTTGTGGCATTGTTGTCTAGGACACAATTTAACGAGACTCGTATATCCACACTTTTGAAGAGTGGGTACTAGGACTGTTTGACTATTCAAATAAGGTCTACGAATCTAGACTAGGTAAAGTAACTAAAATACAATACTATTACTAGGTAATAGTGTAAAGGCCACCGATCTGTAAACCCAATTCATGGTAAATACTTAAGCATAAGTTTCATACGTACATGAAAGAGTACGGTATTCTTTCATATGAGGACTCCTCCGAGACACGTCAATTGACGGTGTGTCAGAACTAAAACCAAGTTTTGTTGGACATGATTAGGTTTTTCGCGAGTCGCTCTGAGCTACTGTTTCCTTCACAGATATGTATTAACAGTGCAAAACTTATTTAGAATAAGGTTCCATGTAAATCTGTTTGACAAATATCATATAGGATATGAACAGGAAAGAAACGAGGTTTCTCATTCCTGATAATTTGGGTATGCTAGGCATAACGTTTGGATGATACCAAACTAAGGACCCAAATTGGATAAGTGCCAATATAGGTTATCCTAAGGGAAACCATAAGTATAGTACTTATAAATCTCACATGAGAACAATGTGATTGTTGCTCACCATGCGGTTTTCCTGAGAGGAATACCGATATGCAGTGGTCAGTGGGAGGATAGTGATACTCGATGAAAATCGAAGTAATACTGTTCAAGGCACAAGTCCTAATGGAACACAAATAGTTCATCTATGATGAATCTATACCATTAATCTTCAAATACACAAGAAACTTCGTAGATCGGATAGAGTCAGAAAACAACCTAGGGTATGGGTTTCTGATCTCACCTCATAAGATGTCAATCTTATGGAGGTGTACCACCGACTACGTTTAGAGGAAGTGATACGAGGTATCGACTCCCTGTTATGGCAAAGTGCCATGAATCCGAAATGGATTCATGTATAACAACTATTTTGGATACTAGTTGTTGTACCACAAGGCATTGTGCCTATGGTACATTAAACGTCTTCAAGGAAGACATACATGGAAGGCAACATACCAACGTACAAAGCAGGGCTTTTGACGGAAAGGTATCGTTATCAACATTGTGTTAATAACGGTTCAACCTTTTACCTGTTGCCATGGTAAATCCATTTTGAAGATGCTTGTTGATAACTGCATATTTCATTTATGAAATGTGTCAGTTGCAATCAAAATCGCTTTCCTGAAAAGGAAACCTTTTGGAGGATGTTTCAACATCCTGACGATTTTGTATAACCGACAAACAAGGTTTGCGGTTATTCGATCCATGTTTGGATTGAAGCAAGCATGAGGTTCTTGGAACTGACGTTTTGAAATAATCATAATAGTTTATGATTTGACTCAAAACGAAATAATTCTTGTGTATATAAGGAGGTTAGTGGGAGAGGGCACTGACAATGAAATTCCCATAAAACAATCGGTGAAAGCTTGGCTTTCATAAGAAATTCTCCGTAGAATTCTGGGGAGTAACAACCTTTATTCAAGGAATAAAGATCTACTGGGCTAGATTTGGAGTTGGTAACACTCTCTGAGAATTGTACATTTAAAATGTACTTGTATTGGTGTCTCATACGCTTTGAGCATATGGAGTCACAATCGGGTCAATCCAAGTGATAGTCACTGGATTGAAGATTAAGAACATCTGTTAGTATCTGAGAGAACTAAAGATGTTGTCTTAAACTATGGAGATGGAGAACTTGAAGTGACTGGGATCACTGTTGCAAGTTTCCAAACCGGTAAATACTGCGGTACTATAAAGTTTGAACACTGGGACAGTGAGCTGGAAATCTTCCGAGCAAGATAACTGTTGCCGAATTAACAACAAATGCGGATTATTGCTGCAGCTGAGGCAGCAATAGAAGCCATTTGGATCGATAATAAATCTAATTAGATTAGATATAGTCTGTTAGCAGCTGAGCTAGGCGTCAGCACAGGCTAAAGAATTAAAGGTCTCATCGACGATCCAGATATATACTTCTATATCATCTGATTCGTTCGGATCATACATCGTGGCGATGTGATGATCGTGTAAATCGCGTCAGACGATAATTAAGCAAATCCGCTGACGAAAACCTTTCCTCAGCAATTTGAGCGAATTGTACATAGTTCGGTGTTAGACACTCGAGTGACTGGCTATGTGCCAAGTGGGAGATTGTTGGAAATATGACCCATAGCGTCACTATTTGCACAGATCATTGTGTTGTTGTAGCAAATTAACTATGTAATAAGGAAATTGCACTCTCATCATTTGTGATTAGATCACCATAGATATATAAATGAAGAGAGGTCCCTATGATTAGTTCCTGGATTGAGATGATATGAGACAGTATCAGTCCCGAAGGATTAATCATTAAATATCCCTAGCCGTAGTATTATCGAGACTGGACATCGATAATGCGGAATAGGCTAGTATTGCACTTGTGTGCGTTGTGAGGGCACAACGCATAGTTCTCATATATATAAGTATTGGATACTTATGCAAGTGCGATAGGAGGTCGTGTTTCACCGATGGTACGGGAAACAGCTTCGCTCTGGATAGACCCCTCGGAATCCCATTGGTATTATGACTATGTGTCTATGGGAGGCCGAAATCAAGGTAGGTGTGTATAGTCTTAACCTGAGACTTGCATCGCTAATACTTACGATAATCGATAAACTTTGGTCTTGGTGGTAGGGGGCTTTAAACCGGTTCTGTGTACACCACTTCTGGGTTTATCAGAGAGTCGTAGAGTATTGGGTGTGATGTCAAGACGGAAGTGTCACTTCAGTCATATTGGAGATGATGTCACGCAGGATACGGTACTAGTGCTCTTAAGTGTTGCGCAACCATCGGGATATTATGACCAGGTCATGTATATCCGATTATAGAGACTATGTTACCAGACATCCGACATGTGCTTCGGACGGGGCAGACACTTATCCAGCCCCAGCCCTAGCACGTGACTATCCGATACTGGGCCGATATACACAATACTACGGTATACTACGCTTGATACAGATCTATATATTCCTGTAAGAATATTTCTGGAGAATTGGGTAGGCATGGCGCTTTGCTAGAAGCCAACCTTGTCTTGTAAATCGATATAAACGTAGTACGAGGTACTTACGTGTTCGGACAGTCCGACGATCGTATTTACTGCCAACATATCCGGAGATCTCATGGGTCGCTTCCTGAAGATTCACCGATGACGTATGACTCGCACTTTGATTAATCTGGGATTAATTAGAAGAGAGAGATAAAATTAATCTGGGATTAATTCGATGAGAGAGAAAATTAATCTGGGATTATTTGCGGAGATATTTTATCTGGGATAAAATATTAATTAAAGAGAGAGAACGATTAATTTGGAATTAATCGATAAATTAATATATTCGATATATTAATCGAAATTGGATTTTGACGCGGAATTAAAATTAGATTTTAATTCGGGCGAACGAATTAATTTAGAATTAATTCGTTAGCGACGTGAATAGTGATTTCGCTAGGCGTAATCATTTAATTACGACGCGACGGAAAATTCGTTAATTTGGAATTAGCGAACCCGAGCCCGAGAGTGATTGCGAGCGCATTCGCATTTCGAATTCGAGCGCGGCACGCGAGTCACATCAAGCGTCAAATCGTTTGTCACATCATGCGTCAAATCAATTGTCACTTTGAGTGATGTGACTTGACAACATGTCACTTTATTAAAGTGATGTGATGTGACTTAAAGTAAAAGTAAAGGAGTTGGAATATGAAAAGGTTTGGAATATATATAATAGATTGTTTTATTTTATTTTTGAAAATAAATGAATATAATATTACTTTTTCTTTTCCCTTTTACCATCATTATTCGGTCCTCTCTCTCTCCAACATGCAGGGCATACGGTTTCTCTTTCCCTCTCATTTCTTCTCCTCTTCTTCACGGCTTCACTGCCGAATTTTTCTTGATTTTTCTGGTTTCACCGAAATTTTGAGAAGCAAATTGAAGAAGGCTTAGTGCTAGCACACCATGAGTGATACATAGGTGATAGGGAAGTGTCTTCATGAGCTTGGTTTTATTTTGAAGCTTGAAGCTTTGAGCTTCAATGGAGTCCATGCATGGCCGATTCTTGGAGGAACCAAACCAGTCCAAACCGAGCAGCCCACTGCCTTGGAGAGCTGTTGCCGTGAGCTTGGAGGAAGCAAAATGCAACTTGTGTTCATTTCATCAAAACCGAATTCAATGTGAGTATATTCCGCACCTCCTTTGATGTGTTCATATGCGGTTTTTTGTGCATGATTTGTTGATCTTGGGACTTGATTGAACTCTTACATCGATGTCCAGTCTCGATAATACTACGACTATGGATATTTAATGATTAAACATCTTGGATTGATACTGTCTCATATCATCTCAATCCGGAACTAATCACAGGACTTTCATAATCACACACTTAAGTAATCTAATTACGAAATGATAAAGCAATTTCCATTGCTACATAATTAATTTGTACAAAAACACAATGTCTTTTACAAATAGTGACGCTATGGGTCATAACTGTCTAACATAAATTTGTGCGTTTATTTGAATTATCTTGCATGTACTGTATAAGACTTGGTAATACCATTGTATGAACCTGTCCATTATACTGGTATAAGTAAGGGACCATTCCGAACCCAACGGTTTGAGGTATTCCCTTGCGAGGGGTGAGTGCGGTCTTAAATCATTCCCAGTTCACACTGGGTGGTGACTCTTTTATTCTCCGATTTAGTCCCCCGTGGGCTACTCTATACTCTATACGAGCTGTGAGCCCAACAGTGTCGTGGTCACCGAGCATCATAGGCATAGCGGTAAATCCTGCTTCGCTCCTACACTTTGCTCTCGCATCAAATCGACACTACTTGCCTTGCACTACATTCTTTTTGGCATAAGAAACGCTTGATTTATATTTGTCATATAATTATAGAGCAGCCCCCAAGGGGTGTGGTTTGCTGGTAAAGACTTAGGATTTGGTTTTCAGGTTCTGAGTTCAAGTCTAGGGGGTGCAATTCTTGTAAGAACCTGAGACAGTCAAGGGTTTTACCTACTCCGTTTAAGCTTGGGTCGGGTGGTTTGACTGGCGGGGTTCCAGCGTTTTCAAAAAAAATATAACTATTGAGCATCAGAAACACTTTGCACTACTCAATACCACTGTTATTTGACCACACGTTCACATTCCCTTTCGTGGTACTTCTGGAAAAATCGAGCTAGAGTAGTATTTGCGGCAAATTTATACATATACTTGATCTTTGATAACAGTTTCCCCCACAGCCTTCTCATTAGAAACAAGTAGCAGGACACCACTAAAAGCACTCTGAAAAGGTTCTGCTACTGTTATTTCTTTAGTTTGAAACATGTGGACGGCTGTTTTCATTCCAATGGTAATATGGGAAATTAATCCCTCGAAAAAACCTCTCTCGGTAGTGAATTTGTTTGGTTGTTTGGGAACTAAAGCAAACTTAGCAAGATAGATAAGTCACAGAGCTTACGTGATTTGGCGAAGAGTGGCTCCTACCTGCGTCCACGGGAGAAAGGGGTGTATTTTATTACTGCTCGGGGTCAAGACTGACCCGAGCTACAATGGGGAAATGAACTCATAAAGTGATAAAATGCCTCAGGTCTTACACAAGCCCGGTATAATTCTCTCAAGAGGTCGAGTGATTGGCCATCTTTCTCTCTATCACTAGTTCGTAAGCCCTTAGCTTTTTACAAGTTGCTAGATGTAAAATTTTACTAACTCTTGAATCTGAAACTTCAACCCTTTTATATAGGCTTCCAATTTTACTATTCCACCACCTCTGACGCCATCCCATGTCACATTGTCATCATTACAACCACAACTCTCATTAACTACCCTTAGATTGGCCAATCAAAATAAACGATTTCACTATTACTGCACCGACATGTGGCGTCTTGTGGGGGCTCTGCTCTGCCACCTCCCTACCACTACACCGACCTATAGCGGCTGGCAAAGACTACTTCCAATGAGAACCGTTTCTTTTCTATAGTCATCATTAGCCTTGTAGAAGCTTATCTTCTCACCTAGGGCATATGTCACATGACTCTAATACAGGTCGGCCTGTGATCTCATCTTCATTCCTCGAGTCGGCACACTGAGATAAATGATACTATCAAAGCTCCTTTTAACATCTTAACCAGATCGGGTTAATAGATAGGGACCTCATCGAGTCGAATTCATCAAATCCCAAGAGAATCCCAAATCAACACCCTTCATGTAGTCACGTCAGTATACCGACTTGCTTCATCGTCAACAAGTTCTGCCCTTGGGATAATTGCTCTGGATCATTTGGTTGGGTCTCCTCGAGCCTTTGGGACTTTATCATCCATTTTTTGGCTAAGTAAAATGAACATTCAACCCTTCATCGGTATTTCAACTTTCCTCAAGATGAATAACCACCATCAACATATGTCCCATAGTTCTCGGTATCAACGAGTTGGTGAGTTGATGCCAGGAAATTTATAAAGATGGTGGTGTTGAATGATCAAGTGTCCTCGGGTTATTGGCCTTTCAGAGAATGTTATATCACTTCAACTCTTTCTAGGCTCATCTTGCTCGGGACGGGCTATTATACTTACTTCGAAAGATGCCATTTTGTGATGATTATCTTTATTTCATCGCCATTTGAAAAGGCACTCCTAGTCATTTTTGACCTAGTTCTGTTCAAAATTTGAAAACAAATATTTGTAGATCTATATCTAAGCTTTCCGAAGATATAAAAATCACTGACCGGATATTTGTAACTCAAGTTATGCTTAAAATACCAAGTGTTGTCATGAATGCAATTAAAATAAATATGTGATGAAACAATAAAAATTATACTGGATTTCTGAAAAATTATACTAAATAATACTTCACACGTATAGGAAATGAGCATCATGATTTGCATGGTAACCAGAGTGTTACTGCAGATTTCGCAATCAACTTTTTACTTATAAAAGTCATTTCAAATTCTTTACAATCTATCATTTAATAAAATTCGTAAAATTTAAATTTTTTTTTAATATATTCATATTTTAAAAGACATTTTAAAATTCTAATTAAATAAATAGGAAAACAATCAATGAAATTTGATACAAAGAATCTATGCATAACCTATTCTGTTTTTTATATATATATTTCCACGACATAGGTGAAATTTGACTTTATTAACGAAAACATACAGGAAGAAGATTGATGATAACACTAGCAATGTAAAATTCAAACCCTTTGGGCAAAGTAGCGCGTCATTGTAGCTTCGCTTCAGACAAACTAGCACGTCTTTAAAAAATCTATAATTTATGCAAAGAAAAAAAAAAGCTAAAATGATGGAATCAGAAAACAGCCGTAAATGTTCTGCTTCATTAACAATTAGGGAGCCGAGTCGAGCATTGGGGGAGGAGTGTTTGGCTCAATTCGGCTCGACTCAATAAGAATTTATATTAAAAAATGAGTATAACATCTCGATTATTATGACATATCTGTTAGTTCCATTTTTATTGGCAATGAACGAGACAAAACAAGTTCAATTGAGTTGTAATTTATCTTCTTGTACTTAGAGCAATTGGACTGGTTTATGGCATAGCCGAAGCATCTTCGTTAGTGGCACGTTCTACATTGGGTTCAAACGACTCATTCCAGAGAGAAAACGTTCAAGGCACGTTCTTGTTGGGTTCGAACGAGATCATTCCAGAGAGAAAGCGTTCGAGTCACGTTCTTGGTGCGTTCGAACGAGGATATTCCAGAGAGCATCCGTTCGTGGTGCGTTCGAGTGGCGTTCGAATGAGTCTTTCCAGTAGGCGCGCGTTTGTGTAGCGTTTTAGTAAGCGTTCGAACGCCAGTCGCATCTGAATGCGTTTTTCAGCCTTTTGCCCTTGAAAAACCCTAGATTTTCACCCTACCTATAAATAGAACATGTAGCCACCATCCCCAATTGTTGAAACACATTTTCCTTGAGCCAAAATCTCTCAAAGCTTTCAACCTTCTTGATTCCACCATTGAAGAATTCTTCATCTTCTTGTCTTCTTTGTTAATGGTGAGAATCATTCTTTGATAAACCTTCAACACAACCAAACCCAAAATTCCAACCCTTCAGAGTTCTTTAGGAGGAAGTTTGGTAGTCGGAGTTCCAACATCAGAAGTGATACAATCTACTCAGAGACTTCAGAGGTTCTGAAGAAAACTGTGGGTCACGGGCTTGAGGAGTTGCCTTGAGTCCTTGTAGTATTGTGGTACTTGAGTCAGTGGAGTTGCTACCATAGGTCTTGACCATCGATGTAAGTTTTTCTCTATATAGTGGATTGGGCTGGTAGCCGATATACCCGGAGTGGTTTTTTTACTCGCACGAGTTTTCCACTTCGTCACCAAAAATATTGTGTTGATTTTGTGTGATTGATTTAATTTTCCATAATTTATTATATTGGTTTTTATTGTGGTTGCTTGTTGACATCCATAGTTACAGTAATCAGGACTTGTCCTGTTTATTGTTCGTAATTCCGCATAGGGTAAAAACCCTAGGCTTATCGCGAATTTTCAATTGGTATCAGAGACTGATCTCGATCCTTGACCCATTAGCTATGGAACGTAATCAACACTTAAATTATCCGCCATTTTTGGTGGCACATAATATTTTCATTGGAAGGTTCGCATAAGAGCGTTCTTAAGTCCTTAGATGAGAGAGTATGGATGACAGTTGAATACGAGTAGAAATATCCCGTTGTTATAGTTGATGGGGTTTTTCCCCTAAAGACAAATTGACCTAGACCAAAGACGAATTTGATGCTAGCAATAGGAATAGCAAGGCAATTAATGACATACATGGTGCTGTGTGTTCTGCTGAGTTTAGGAGAATCTCAATGTGTGAAATAGCCAAGGATGTCTGGGATATCCTGCAGACTGTGCATGAAGGCACATTATCTGTAAAAAATAATAGACTTTAGGATCTTGCTACTAGGTTTGAGGTCGCCAGAATGAAAGATGATGAAACCTTTGATGAGTTCTATGCTGAGATTAACGACATTGTTAACTCAAGCTTTAACCTAGGTGAGACTATTCCTACCAATAGGATAGTTAGGAAAATACTTAGATCCCTGTCTGATAAGTTCCTACCCAAAATCACCGTCATCGAGGAAAGCAATGACCTTTATCAGCTTAACTTAAATGACCTTGTAGGAAAGCTGCAGGTTTACAAGAAGAAACTTCATGGGTATTTAAAGGCAAAAAATATAGTGATGAAATCGCGAAGGAAGTTGTTCATGGTTCGTCTAGTGATGAGGATACCCTCACGGATCATGATTTGGCCTTGTTTGCAAAGAAGTTTAGGAAATTTCATAAGCTGAAAAAAAGTGGTCATAGTAATGACAGAGATATGGAAGATAGGCCTAGAGAGAGTATGCATGGCAGGAGTGAGTCTAGAAAAGATAGGGGTAGTAGACCACATAGTATCCAGTGCCATGAATGTGAAGGATATGGGCACGTTAGATATGGTATCTCACATACCTTAGGGCTAAAGGCAAGAAAGCCATGGCAGCCTCTCTTAGTGATTCAGAAGGTGACTATACTGCTGATGAGTCTCCTAAAGACAAGAGCAATTATATGGCATTTACTGCTAGTGTGATTGATGAGAGAGAGATTGCAGTTAATGATGTTGATTCAGAAGTCTCTCTCGATGAGTCTGTAGATGAGGAAAGTCTTCAAGTAGCTTATATTGAACTGTTTAATGAGAGTTTAACTATTAGGAAAACTAATATAGAGGTCAATAAGAGGCAGAAATGAGCAGAGCTTATATTGTCCCCGCCCTGCTGGCATTGGCCCGATGATATCCAGTTGATCGGTGCGTAATCACACGCGTATAACGCAAGCGCACGTATCGTTCAAGTAGTATAAAAAGTATTGATCCCATGAGGACTTAATACATAATCTATTAATTTATGAGGTCAAATGATTTCTAGTATCTAACATGTTGATTGATTGATTTGAAATGGTGAAGATTTTGAATTTAAAAACAAGTAAATAAAATTGCACGAAAATAGGTTTAAGAAAATTCAATATTAGGAAACTATCTAGGGTTGTGAATCTTTCTAATATCTTTTAAAAGATGAAGTGGTTATTTCATGTTTGTGTAATAAATCGGTTTACTAACCTGGAACACTAAATTATGCGAAAGCCTTTGTCGATGGTCAGACGCAAATACCTAGTTTAACCCAATTGAACCATATGTCTATGTCAACCAAATTATCAGGATTCATTAAGTTTAAGTTCCAATTATGACTACCCCCGCCCTAAAGGTATATGTTTATCCTGTAAGGAAATCTATTAAAGGGTTATCTATCATCAAGGAAGATCATGGGCTATTAAGTATAAGGCTGAAACCTAAAATTCCTTTGTCAAGTTTATTTTAGATTTACCAGATCAATCTTAGTAGTGGCCAATTAACAAGACGCATTAAGCTTAAGACTTAATAAGTAAACCTTTAAATTACCCAAACTATAAAATAACCCTTTATAAACCGGTGATATTAAAATTCATCACAACCCTAGATAACTAACTTAGTTACGACACATATCTAGGACTAGTAAAAATTTAAAAGTAAAAGACATAAAGTAAAAATGCTGAAAAGTAATTGCGTAAAGTAAAATCTGAAAAATAATTTACAATAAAATAAAATGCTAAGGTAAAAGGATCAACTTTTACTATTTACTATTTAGATATCTCCCTTAATATAATATATTAACTTGTGATTATTTTACCAACCGGCCATATAGGCGGTAACCTGATTAAGTCAAATTAAGTCCAACCAGCCATAAAGGCGAAACCAAAATAAACCTGCCATATAGGCAGTAAGAAAATTTAATTACCAATCGACCAATCTGGCGGTATCCTTTCATAGTCAGGTTTAAACCAGTTTAAAATGAATTACCAACCGACCAATATAGCGGTATCCTTTTTAAGTCAAATTTTAAATAGTGAATATATTATATTTAAGGGAGATTAATCTAAATAGCAATAGTAAAAGAATTACCTTTCACCCTAGTAGGGGGAAGTTACCTCCTCATGGTTGAATAGTAAAAACTGTAAAAAGTAAAGAAAGTAAATTACTATTACTATTACAGAACGTAATTAAAATTTATTACAAAATTGAAATTAAAACAAACTAGATAGAAAACTCCCTATTTACATCAGAGAATTCAGAGAGGAAGATACATCTGAAACTGAAATTTTGAGCTCTATTTATAGGCCCCAATAAGCTCCCTGCGATGCCAAGTTTGTTCTTACATCGCGACGCGATGACATGTCAACGCGTGATTGGCCGGTTCAGATTCTTATCTGCTGATGTGGCGATTGCGGATAATTTGATTCAATAATTGTGCTGACGTGGCGCTGACGTGGTACTGACGTGGCGACACGTGCCGAAAGAGATTGTCGACACCGTAGCATTGTGACACGTGGCACACTGTGATTGGTTGATGATGACGTGGCGATGATGTGGTACTTTGACTCGATCAACCGGTGATGTGGACGATGACATGGCAGACACGTGGTGATGGCGATTGTCGGCACTATAGGATGATGACACGTGGCACGGCGCACGTTAGCAGATTGACTGTGATGGTGACACATGGCACGATGCACGTTAGCAAAGTCAAACTTCTCAGATTCTGACACATGGACCCGGCGCACGTTAGGCGTCGCGACGCCAGAGGCTTGCGCGTTGATGCGCGAAATGATGAAAATGCCCTTTTGTCCGTTTTTCTCTATTTTTGCCCCAAATCACCTCCAGAGAGTCCTGAAACTTTATTTATCTACAAAATAACACAAAACACATCAAAATATTCACAAAACTCAAGAAACTATACAAAATATTAGGTCAAATGAGTGGGAAATAGTGATACATTTACCACTCATCACACCCCCAAACCTAACATTTTGCTAGTCCTCGAGCAAAACATAAAATAAAATAACATAATAAAATTTAACTAAGCCACTTTCGTAGGGATCACGGTTGCATTTAGCGAATGTAACAAGCCTTTAAACCCCTATGTGTCCCTAGTGGACGAGTTGTAGTCTCGTGAGGGTTTACAGCAATGATACCCACAAACATTTTACAAAAGTAAAAAGGTAGTAAAACTAATGCACATAAAATCAAAAAGACAAGAGAAAAGAGAATAAAGAAGTTAGTGACTAATCAGATGAAACTTCTACTCCAAGTTACTAGTTGTTTTCTTTCTTTCTAAATTACTGAATAAGTAAATTCTCCTATTATATTTATCATTCTCCATATACACAGCCAACAAAATATTAAACAACTCATTTTTGCCCACAACAGTCACAAGTGCAGTTGATAAGAGAGTAATATTTTTGTCCTAAAATTTTATCAGAATTCACACCTTTTTGTAGCAATGGAATAATTTTTCTGATTTTTACTTTGATTTTTGATTTTTTTTTAATTTATATACAATATCTTCCATCTATGTAGCGAATGTTGGGTCGGTGGCTCCCAAACCAGTTGGCTTTAGGGCACCAGGTGTTAAGACACCCCTACGGACTTAATTACTCAGACTTCAGATATATATATTTTTGCAACATCCTTGATCCATGTAGCGAGCTTTGGGCCAGTGGCTCCCAAACCAGTTGGCTTTAGGGCACTAGGTGTTAAAACACCCTTACAGACTTAATAACTCGGACCTCATACACTTTTTTTTTTACTCCATTGCTTTTTGAGATGCTTCCTCCAATTAAACTAGAGCACTGAATATTACAAACTTTTCAATTTTAGCTCATGTCCGTATGTTACCATGCATGTTGATAATACCTGCCAACTGAGCATATGAAGATCCATTTTAGTCAATTTTATGGAGAATTTACAAATTAAATAATTCAAAAGGAAATAAACAAAAATTAACTTGTTTTGAAAATGGGTTGAAATACGTATCAGGAATGAGAACTCCTTACACAGCTATCTATCACCAATTTCACATTTTTAGTCAAAATAAAAACAAAAACGGAAAATATTTTTGTAATTTTTGAAAAATTTTCAATTTTTTTTTTGTATTTTTCGAAAAAAAATTTTGGACTAAAAATAAAAACAACACACAAACTAAAAACAAGGTACTGATCAACTAATTCCCTCCCCCACACCTAAATGAGACATTGTCCCCAATGTCTTAAACAATAGAAGAAGAGTTTAGAAGATAGTACATGGTTAGCTGAAATTCTACATGAAAAGTTAAAGGTTAAGATCCAGATTAATCCGACGCCTCTTACCACAATCATCCTCGGACCAATTTATCTTTGAAAGGATAGGGTCAATTTGTGGTTCATAGGCTAAGATTTGGTCAATTAGATCCGGAGCAGTTCTGGCAGTGAAGATGAGTTCTTTTAAAGGTTTTGACACGAACCCATTTCTCCGGGCATCATCAAGAAACACACAAAGAAAATCATAAAATCCTTCAACGTTGTACAGTCCAAGCAGTTTCTGGTGTATGTTCAGGTTCGCCCAAGATAACACTGTAAAAATTTCCTCCAATGTACCCAAGCCATCTGGCAAAACAATAAAAGCATCAGCACGGTTAATCATTTCTACCAGTCGTTCAGACATACCTGGTCTAATCAGTTCCTCTTCGTTTGATGGTTCAATAAGATTTGCCTCTGCCAAGGGTTTTGGGATGATTCCCAAAACGTGACTGCCTCCCTCCTGTACAGCTTTTGAAACGATCCATATAAGTCCAAGATTGCCTCCGCCATATACTAAGTGCATATTCCTTGCAGCTAAGACTCGACCCAATTCATGTCTGCTTCTACGTATTGTGGCTTAACACCAACACTAGTACCGCAAAACACACAGATGTTTTCAACTCGTCTTCTTGAAGTGGCTTCCATGTTTTACTCTTGATGTCTTCAAAAGTGCAATGATGAGTTGAATTTATAATACCTGAAAAGGGTGAGTAAAATAATAGCACTAGTACCTGCCAAATGACAATTATTAGTTAAACAGTAAAATAAATCGTGATAGTCAAAAAGGTCTGGATCCTGTCGGAGAAAATAAAAGAAAACAGCAAAACAAATCACAATTATCAGGAAAAGACAAAGAGATATAATATGTACAAGAAATGTAGCGGCTTGATTGACGTCTATGCGTCAGGGACAAACTTCCCATCCAATTTTCTTATAAATTGGCAAACAAGGTCTTTTTGAGTCAGATTCCCAAGACTTAACTGTTGTCTTTCTTTTTGAAATTGCGTATGTAATTTGCAAAAGGCTTTGTGAACATATCCATTGGGATGCGTCTCAAGAATCGAAGATATATCATCTAAAGACTCCTTACTCAAGCCATCCCTAATGAATTTAATTTTGTCTTCGCGATTATCAGACACCATTCCTAAAGAACGACAACGAGTATTGCAATTCCAGCGTGCACATTTGTAACAAACACCCATTTGCTTAGCTCTACGTTTCTTTGCATAGGTGCTTCTTCCAAATCCAGACAAATAAGAATTACAAGAATTAGAATATTCACCTGCTAATCGGACCCGTGCTTCAATTACCCAACAAATGTCATTAGGAATACCATGGATCGTTAGTAGTCTCATCCGTTCCAAGCGAGCTTTGTAGACTTTCATCAGAGAGTTTTGAGGGAGAGAAGGAAATTGCTTGTGAAGACTTGTGAGAACTTCTTCCATCCTGGAATGTCTTAATCTGCAAAAATTAAACACACCAAATTAAATCACACCAAATCACAATATATACATAAATTGCATGGGTTGCCTCCCTGCGAGCGCTAAGTTTAAAATCGTCAGCTAGACGTGACTTCTCGAACGTTAGGCTGGATCTGAAAGTGTGACACTTTCTTTTTATCGCTCAAATGATTCTTCCCAGTAGTGCTTGACACACTTGTTTTTAACCTTGAATGTTTTGTTGGAGTCAGGATCATGTATCTCAACGGCTCTATCTGGTAAAACTTTGGTGATCACAAATGGACCTGACCACCGTGATTTTGGCTTCTATGGGAAGAATTTCACCCTTGATTTGTTTAACAATACCTTCTGCCCTGGTTCCAGTTGTATGCGCACTAACTTCTTATCATGTCTTTTCCTTGCCTTTTCTTTGTAGAATTTGGCATCCTCAAAAGGCTGATTGTGAAATTCCTCCAATTCGTTGAGCTGGTTTCTCTTATGTTGCTTGTAGTGCAAGAATTGGCTTTTTCAGTGCAAAAGACGTTTTATCTTCAGGCTCCACAGGCAATTGACATGTTTTAAGTTTGTCAATAGAACTTTGCATTTCATCAGAATTCTGGGTGGTACTGTGTATTACATCAAGTCTGAAACATTCCTCATTCTTTTCATCATCTGGGAAATTCATGGCCATGAAAACATTGAATGTTACTTCTTAGTCATGTACCCTCATGGTTAATTCTCTTTTTTGTACATCAATAATGGTTCGACCTGTAGCCAAGAATGGTCTCCCGAGGATGATTGGCACGTCTGCGTCTTCCTCCATATCAAGGACAATAAAATCTGCTGGGAAATGAATTTGTCAACATTGACCAGCACATCCTCAACTACGCCTCTTGGAAATATGAGCGTTCTATCAGCAAGTTGTAGAGAGACTGAAGTGGGCATTGTTTCTCCAATCTGAATTTTCATGAAAATAGAAAAAGGCATCAAGTTAACACTTGCACCTAAATCACATAAAGCCTTACCAAAGTTATGTTCTCCTATGATGCATGGAATGGTAAAACTGCTAGGATATTTCAACTTTGGGGGAAGCTTCCTTTGAATGATAACACTGCATTCTTCTGTCAATGTTATTGTCTCGTAATCTCCCAATCTCTGTTTTCGTGAAAGAATGTCTTTCATGAAATTTACATAGCTGGGAATTTGTTCCAAGCCTTCTGCAAATGGAATGTTGATGTGAAGCTTTTTGAACACCTCCAGGAATCGAGCAAACTGCTTGTCCAGTTTGTTTTTCTGAAGACGCTAAGGAAAATGTGGAGGTGGAGTGATCTGTTCTTTTTCCTTTGCTTCTTTTTCCTCCATCTGTTGCTTTGTTTCTTTTGGAACTTCCTCAGCAGTTGTTTTGACTCCAACATCTTTGTTGATTTCAGTACCACTTTTTAACATGATGGCATGACACTGCTCATTCCCTATGTTTCTTGGATTTGGTTATGTGTTGCTGGGAAGATTCCCTGGTGGTCTGTAACTCCGAGCATTGGCCAGTTGTCCGATTTGATTCTCCAGTGCTTTGATGGAAGCATATTGGCTCTGAAACATAGCATCGTACTTTTTGAACTGAGTCAGCACTTCTGCTATTCCTGGTTCATTTGCCTGCTCATGGCCTTTATTCTGTTGCTGGAATCCAGGTGGTGGATAGTTCTGCTGTTGGAATCCAGGTGGTGGATTGTTCTTTTGCCCTGAATTGTTACTCCATGAAAAATTGGGATGATTCATCCACCCTGGGTTGTAGGTGTTGGAATATGGATTGTTCCATTGTCTGTTGAAATTGTTGACAAAATTCACCGTCTCTTTAAGTTGGTTCGGCTCTGGTGCTCCTCCATATGGTGAACTTGTGGATCCAGTGGTAAGAGTCTCCATGAATTTGCATAGCTGATCCAGCTTGGCGTTGACTGCTGTATTGGCTCCACTTTAATAAATTCCTACAATTCTTTGGATAATGCTCATTTCTTTTGGCCAAAAGGAATTAATATTGGCCATTTCTTCGATTAGGTCCCAGGCTTGATCTTCTCATTTTTCCATTAAAGCTCCTCCAACAGCAGCATCGATTGTGGTTTTCATCAGTCCAGAAAGTCCATTATATAAAGTTTGGACTTGAAGCCATTTTGGAATCTCATAGTGAGGACATTTTTGGAGCAAATCTTTGTACCTTTCCCAAGTTCGTAGAGAGTTTCCGAGTCTTGTTGTACAAAGGATGTAATATCATTCCTCAGCTTTCCAGTTCTGGCTGGTGGAAAGTACTTTGCAAGAAATTTGGTGGCTAAAGTGTTCCAAGTTGTGATGGAACCTGCTGGTAGTGAATGTAGCCAAGCTTTAGCTCTGTCTTTCAAGGAGTATGGAAAAACACGCAGTCTCATTGCTTCTTCAGCTTCTCGGTTGTAATTGAAAGTGCCACCAACTTCCAGAAAGTTTATGATGTGGGTATTAAGATCTTCAGTTGCTTTCCCCCCAAACTGCACTGACTGCTGAATTATCTGAATGCATGTTTTGATTTCACCCACATTTACTGGTAAGAGAGGAAGTACAATACAAGAAATGAGTCTGTCAACCACCGGAATGGTTCTGTCTCGAATGGGAATTGGTGGTGCAACTTCCAAAGGTTCAGGTTCCATGTTGACTAAAGCTTCTTGGCATTCTCGCCTTTCCCTTCTCAACTGTCTGATGGTTCTTTCAATTTCTGGGTCAAGCAGTCGGAGTTCAAAGCTTCTGGTTCGTCTCATGAAGTTTCTGAGAACCTGAAACACAAGAAAACAAAAACAATAAGTAAAAAGCAATTAGATAAAAGTAACGTATCTAACCCCAAAACTAATAGTGAAAGATAAATAAGTCCCCGGCAACGGCGCCAAAAACTTAGCCGGTGCGTAATCACACGCGTATAACGCAAGCGCACGTATAGTTCAAGTAGTATAAAAAGTATCGATCCCACGAGGACTTAATACCTAATCAATTAATTTTATGAGGTCAAATGATTACTAGTATATAACAGGTTGATTGATTGATTTGAAATGGTGAATATTTTGAATTTAAAAACAAGTAAATAAAATTGCACGAAAATAGGTTTAAGAAAATTTAATATTAGGAAACTATCTAGGGTTGTGAATCTTTCTAATATCTTTTAAAAGATGAAGTGGTTATTCCATGTTTGTGTAATAAATCGGTTTACTAACCTGGAACACTAAATTATGCGAAAGCCTTTGTCGATGGTCAGACGCAAATACCCAGTTTAACCCAATTGAACCATATGTCTATGTCAACCAAATTATCAGGATTCATTAAGTTTAAGTTCCAATTATGGCTACCCTTGCCCGACAGGTATATGTCTATCCTGTAAGGAAATCTATTAAAGGGTTATCTATCATCAAGGAAGATCATGGGCTATTAAGTATAAGGCTGAAACCTAAAATTCCTTTGTCAAGTTTATTTTAGATTTATCTGATCAATCTTAGTAGTGGCCAATTAACAAGACGCATTAAGCTTAAGACTTAATAAGTAAACCTTTAAATTACCCAAACTATAAAATAACCCCTTATAAACCGGTGATATTAAAATTCATCACAACCCTAGATAACTAACTTAGTTACGACACATATCTAGGACTAGTAAAAAGATAAAAGTAAAAGACATAAAGTAAAAATGCTGAAAAGTAATTGCGGTAAAGTAAAAGCTGAAAAATAATTTACAATAAAATAAAATGCTAAGGTAAAAGGATCAACTTTTACTATTTACTATTTAGATATCTCCCTTAATATAATATATTAACTTGTGATTATTTTACCAACCGGCCATATAGGCGGTAATCTGATTAAGTCAAATTAAGTCCAACCAGCCATAAAGGCGGAACCAAAATAAACCTGCCATATAGGCAGTAAGAAAATTTAATTACCAACCGACCAATCTGGCGGTATCCTTTCATAGTCAGGTTTAAACCAGTTTAAAATGAATTACCAACCGACCAATATAGCGGTATCCTTTTTAAGTCAAATTTTAAATAGTGAATATATTATATTTAAGGGAGATTAATCTAAATAGCAATAGTAAAAGAATTACCTTTCACGTGGAGTGACATGTGGCGACACGTGGTGATGGCGATTATCGGCACAGTAGGATGATGACACACGGCACGGCACACATTAGCATATTGACTGTGATGGTGACACGTGGCACGGCGCACGTTAGCAAAGTCAAACTTCTCATATTCTGACACGTGGACCCAGTGCACGTTAGCATGGATCGGTGCACGTTAGGCGTCGCGACGCGTGAAATGATGAAAATGCCATTTTGTCTTTTTTTCACTATTTTTGCCCCAAATCACCTCCAGAGAGTCCTGAAACTTTATTTATCTACAAAATAACACAAAACACATCAAAATATTCACAAAACTCAAGAAAACTATAAAAAATATTAGGTCAAATGAGTGGGAAATAGCGATACATTTACCACTCATCATTCTTCAACATCTAGAGCAATGCTTAAACCTCCTAAACATGACTTAGGTAAGAAGCCTGTTGAGTGTAGTCATGTGATTCCTCCATTTGTTCCTCGTCCTGTGACCGAACCTCGACCTAGAGGTGATGTGGGTAAACCTCGCTCTCATCCGAGGTATGTGCCTGTGTGCCATCACTGTGGCAAGGCATGACACATTAGGCCTAAGTGCTTCATGTTGCACAAGCAAAAGAATAGGCCTAAGAGTGTGTCTCCTAGATCTGATTCTTCAAATCTAATTTCTCAAGTTTTTGCACTAACAAAACAGACACAATTTATTAGTGAGAAACTTGCTTTGTTGACTGGGAATACTAATGTGAAAGAGATTCCTAGAAAGATTTGGGTGAGGAAGCAAGATGACTTCCCATATACTTCTGAATGCCTTGATCCTGACAGGCATGATGAGAGTGCACTTCGATGTAACTCTTCTTAGAATGTGCATTTGTATTTCCCATTGCATGTGTGTGTGCGTGTGTTTTATGTTCTTGCACGTTTATTTTCTTTTCACTGCATATGGGTGTGTGTGTTTTGTTTTTGTTTCATCTCCTTTGGTATATAGGATGGAAACCCGAACATAAATTTCATAGCCAATTCTGAATGGACAGTAGTATGATCTGTACTCGGGATACAACTCCACGTATCATTGGATATTGACAAGCCGTTTTGTGATAAAACTGAAAAAAAATATATAATTTAAAAAAGACCAAAAAAAATTTATGGCTTGTTAGAGCATGAATAGCATGTGCATGTGATCCTGGTAAGTAGGATATATGGTTATGCATGTATAATATGCTTCTATTTTTCTTGATGCTCTATATACATATGTGTGTGTGATAAAAACCCTATGTATATCTTGTGCTTGCACCTCACATACACGATTTTATTTTATCAAGGCTTGGTCGCATGTATGAGTTTTTGGACTAGCAATCTAACCTCTATCATCTTTTGTTCACTAAATAGTGTGACTTTTGACTAGATGACCTTGCTATCCCCTTATAACAGCAAAAAGAAATTAAAAAAAAATTATGACTCAAGTACAAAAGAGCCAATAGGCCAAATTCAAAAGATAAGGGCAAAAACCCTTCACTCGAAAGAGTAGTTATTTATGAGCTCATGATAGTTATGGGGAAAATAATATAGCATGCAATCAATGTTACTTAATTAGTGGTGCTGGGTTTGAACATCTATTTTTGTGGACTTGGTTTGTTATGAGATGGATTTCTTTGACTGTGTCCATCTCAAAAAATAAGGTCTTAAGCCTTGATTCGTTGTGCACTTATTTCTCACGCAAGTGCTTGTTATACTTTGGTGTTTATGTCATATGCATAAGTGTCGTATTTAGCCAAAGTTGAAATGATGCATATTGTTTCATGTCATAAACAGCTGCATACTGACTGGGCATCACTGTATTTGTTTGAAGTGTTGTTTCAGTCAGTTTTTTATAAGCATTTTTTTTCTCTTATGTTGTGCTTGTGTATGTTCCATGTCATTGCATACCATTTTTTCAGTCAGTTTTTGATAAGAATTTGTGTTGCACATCTATGAGTGTTTACTTCTCGTATGACTTTAAGCTAACTGAGTGGGCCTGTTAGTGAGGGGGAGTAATTTTTGTTTGTGTGTACTCTTGCATGGGTTACCTCCTGTTGTTTTTCCTGGTTCCTCCATCCCTTTGTCATTTCGTGATAAAAATGGGGAGAGTAGTTTAAGGGGGAGTAGTAGCGTAGATTTTCCATTTGATATCTCTGTTTTAGGAGATTTATGATTAAGGGGGAGAAGGATATCTACTTGTACATGCATGAGTTTTACCTGTTTTATGTTATACTTGATAATCTCAATGCTTTTCATGGTATATTGTTGTTTGTGGATTTTTCAGGTAAGCAGGTTTTGTTGTTGTGGTGACATTAATTTCAAGACTACTTGGTTAGGTGTTAGATCGAGTCTTTATGTAATTAGTCAATGTTTTGATGGTTGACAGTTGACTATTTTTCATTTTGGGTCTATTACCGTAGTCTTTGTATTAGGTAGAGTTTTGTCACGGGATGCCAAAGGGGGAGATTGTTAGTTCCATTTTTATTGGCAATGCCTGTGATAAAACAAGTTCAATTGAGTTGTAATTTATCTTCTTGTACTTGGAGCAATTGGACTGGTTTTTGGCATAGCTGAAGCATCTTCGTTAGTGGCACGTTCGTTTCGGCATTCGAACGTGTGGCTTTAATGGAACGTTCTTCATTGGGTTTGAACGACTCATTCCAGAGAGCAAATGTTCGAGGCACGTTCTTGTTGGTTTCGAATAAGATCATTCTAGAGAGCAAACGTTCGAGTCACGTTCTTGGTGCGTTCGAATGGGGACATTCTAGAGAGCATCCGTTCGTGGTGCGTTCGAGTGGCGTTCGAACGAGTTTTTCCAGTAGGCACGCGTTCGTGCAGTATTTAAGTAAGTGTTTGAACGCCAGTCGCATCTGAACATGTTTTTCAGCCTTTTACCGTTGGAAAACCCTAGCTTTTCACCCTACCTATAAATAGAACATGTAGCCACCATCCCCAATTGTTGAAACACATTTTCCTTGAGCCAAAATATCTCAAAGCTTTCAACCTTCTTGATTCCACCATTGAAGACTTCTTCATCTTCTTGTCTTCTTTGTTAATAGTGAGAATCATTCTTTGATAAACCTTCAACACAACCAAACCCAAAATTCCCTACCTTTCAGAGTTCTTTATGAGGAAGTTTGGTAGTCGGCGTTTCAATGTCAGAAGTGATACAATCTACTCAGAGACTTCAGAGGTTCTACAGACAACCGTAGGTCGCGGGCTTGAGGAGTTGCCTTGAGTTCTTGCAGTTTGTGGTACTTGATTCGGTGCAGTTGCCACCATAGGTCTTGACCATCGCTGTAAGTGTTTCTCTATATAGTGGATTGGAATTATTGTTCGTAATTCTGCATAGGGTCAGAACCCTAGACTTATCACGAATTTTCAATATCTGTCATGGTTATTTTATTCATGTATGAATATTATTATCCACATAATCATGTATTAGTGTCTTGTTATCCGTGTAACCCTTATTGGGTGCTCGAAATAATAAATTTCTCAGTTTTAACACTTATATAAAATTTACAGTATTTATGAACAACTTTCAATATTTTTACAATATCTTGAGCTACAAATATCATTTTTAGTGATTTTAGTACCGTTGAAAAGCTCATACATAGGGTTACAACATTCATATTAGTCATTTTCTCAAATTGCATATGTAATTAAGTCAAATTTGGACCTTAAATTCTGGTTAATGTGTAATGGTGACAATTACAAACAAATTAAGCATGTGTGCCTCATTTTTAACTATATTTTAATAAGAAAAAAATCAAGAAAATTTATGGCTCATAATTATTTTGCTCATCTCTTCTTCTTGATGGCCTCTCACCCACAAATAACAAACAAAATTGGAGCTCTCTTTCTTTTTCATTTTGTTCTCTCGGCAGTTCTAGGGCTCCGAGGAATTGAAATTTTGGTTGCCACTTCAAGACTTGTAAGTTTCTTAGTAAGCTCTCATCCTTTACCCCTAGCATTTGTTTTATATTCTAGCATAATTTTTCAAGCTTACCAATTCAATCCATGGATAGACCCAAGCATAATTCATGTATATTTTGCATGATAATGTCAATTAGGGTGTTAGTCAAGCCTATATTGATGCTTATTGTCAAGATTTATGCATGGATTTAGTCGGATTAGAAACTTAGGTTATGGGCTTTTGTTGCTATGAGCTCAGGTGTTTGACATGGGCGTAATATGACATGTTACATGTAGAAGATATGTTGTATAATATGAATTTTGTGTTGCTATAGATGGGGGGAATAGGTTCCTCTTTGTTGCATGAGATGAGTTCATGATTAGCACTGGAATCGGGCTTGAGTCGCGACGCACATGGAGCCGCGTCAAGACGCAGCACCAACTGTAACTCTCTATTTAAGAATTTGCCTTAGGTGCATTGAGACATAGGATGCATGTCGCCACATAATGCCAATTCCAGAATCAGTTTTTACATTCCTTAGGTCATACTTTAAGATGTCAGATAGCGCTCTAAGCTTCCATGCCAAAAGGGCCACATGCATTATTCATGCTTCTGCTTAGGAATGCAAATACTTATGTGTATTAACCACACTTTGGGTGTATATCTAGTAGATTCTACGCAAGATGTTCCGTCCAATTTCAGACGCCCCACGAGCAGGAGGAATGGACGTTCGTTTAGTGAGTGGATGTTATTTTCCTTTCTATGTTTTCAAGTTATTACTGTTGTGATATGCCTTACTTACAGATTATATGTTATAATTTGCTATCTACGTTCCATGTTACATAAATTATGTTTCACGATCTTCAAGTCAGATTTCATGTTCACGGCCCATGTTCTTAATTTGCAGCCTATGTTTACATGATTACAGTTAATGTCTTCACAAGTTATGTATACGTGTTTTCAGTTTGTGTTTATACGTCACATGTTTACAATTTATATTTTCGACTTGTTTTTTCATTATAGAGGTACTGGTTAGGAAATTCTCTCGGACGACATCCATCTCATACTTATTCTAAAATAGGTAATGAGTTCCATATGAGCATTGTATGCATAACCAGTACGTGCATTAGTTTATGATTTACGGGTTTCCAGTTCGTGATTTATAATTACAACACACGGTTTGTAGTTTATGTTTCATGATTTACAGTTAAATTATAATTTCCAGTTTGTGTTACACCTTTCACGTCATGATTACAGTTTACCATTTATATCTACGATTTATAGTAATGTTCTACAGTTTACGTTTTCCAGTTATAGTGTAAGCTTATGTTTATGTTTTCAATTCATGGTTCAGTTTTCAGTTTTCAGTATTCAGCTTTCAATTCATGTTATAGTTTTCAATCATGTTTCCAGTTACGTTCTACAATTTCAGTTCAAGTTTATAGTTTCAAGTCATGTTTACAATTTTCAGTTCATGTTTACGTTTTCAGTTCATGTCACTGCTTTTGGGTTATGACATGTTTTTAAGTTTTCATATTTACAGTTTATAATCACGTAATCATTTTTACAGTTTTCAGTTATGTTTATAGTTTACGTTATACAGTTATTTTTCATGATTACAGTTTTCAGTTCAAGTTTATAATTTTGAATCATGCTTATAGTTTCAGGTAATGTTTTTAGTTTTCAGTTCAATGTCACCATTCATGTTTATAGCTTATGCTTCTTAGTTTGCAATTTATGTATATAGTTTATGATTTATAATTTTTCAATTTATGATTTCAGTTTTCAGTTTATGATCTGTATGAGTTCAGTTCACGATTTATAGCTTTTATTTTATGAGTTATAGTTCAAGTGTCATGTTTTACAGTCTATAGCCTACGTTTCACAGTTTATAGTTTATGTTACACAAGTCAAGTTTATAGTTTATGGTTTCACATGTCACGATTTTATCACTTACGTGTCAGGTTATGATTCAAGTTTTATGCGTCATGCTTTATGGTCTGCAGAGTATGTTTTCATGAATTACAGTTTACATTTTATGTTTATGTCTTATAGATTTACAACTCATGTTCATAATTTACGTTTCACGATTTCTCAAGATTCATTGTTTAAATTCATGTTTTACAGTATATGGATTATATATTCTCAAATAAAAATAAACAAGTATTTTCAAAACACCAATAGAGTGCCTTCCTCTCATGTATAACTGCTCGAGTATGCTCATGTTCACATTCATGTTCATGTTTTCCTGCTTATTGTTGGTTGTATACGGTCTAACCGGGATCGTTTTAAGTAATGAAACAACATGTGAATACAACAAAAAAGTTGCGGAATACTTACATTGATCGGTTGAGCGCAGCGAGGAACAAAATCTTCAAGCTTTTCCCTCCTAGGGCTCACGGCTTTCACTGCTTTTGTCCTCCAAGTTTGCGGCCATGGATGATCCATCAAGCTCCAAGCTTTGGTTGATGATTCCATGCTCACGTGTACGGTTCCCTATCACCTTTGCAAGACTCCGGAAGTGTGCTAGCACTTGGTAATTTTTGCCACAAAAATCACCTAGATTCTTCTCTTCATTCTCGGCAGAAACCAGAAAAATTGGAAGAAGAAATGCCCATTGGGCGTGAGCAAGAGAAGAGGAAAGAGAGAGGAAAAATGTTAAGTGTATTGGTTTTTAGATTTCAAAAATCCAATACACAAATCCACTTTCCAAAATTCAAAGCATTAAAACTTTGCCAACTACCACCATCAATCACAATGACAAGTTGTCATATCACTCAAAGTGACTAGACATCACATCAATTGATTGACTAGTGATTTGACGCTTGATGTGACTTGTGGGCCGCACTTAAATTCGCAATGCGAGTGCGCCCGTAAACACTCCCGGGCTCGAGTTCGCTAATTCCAAATTAACGAATTTTCCGTTGTGACGTAATTAAATAATTATGCCTAGCATAATTACTATTCACGTCGCCAACGAATTAATTCTAAATTAACTCGTTTGCCCGAATTAAAATCTAATTTCAATTCCGCATCGAAATCTAATTTCGTTTAATATATCGAATATATTATTTTATCGATTAATTCCAAATTAATCGTTCTCTCTATTTTAATTATAATATTTTATCCCATATAAAATATCTCCGTACTTAATCCCAAATTAATTTTCTCTCTCATCATTAATTAATCCCAGATTAATAAAGTGCGAGTCGTACGTCATCGGTGAATCTTCGGGAAGCGGCCCATGAGATCCCCGGATATATTGGTAGTAAATACGGTCATCGGACTATCCAAACACGTAAGTACCTAGTACTACGTTTTTACCGATTTACAAGACAAGGTTGGCTTCTAGCAAAGCGCCATGCCTACCCAATTCTCCAAAAATATCCTTACAGGAATATGTGATCTATATCAGGCATAGTATATGTAGTATTGCGTATTTCGATCCGTATCGGATGTCACGTGCAAGGCCTGGGGGCTGGAAATGTGTCTGCCCCGTACGAAGCACATATCGGATCTCTGGTAACTAGTCTCTATAATCGGATAATCATGACCTAGTCATATTATCCCGATGACTGCAGTACATAAGAGAACCAGTTTCGTATCCTACGTGATCATCATCTCCACTATTACTTGAGTGATATTTCCATCTCGACATCACACCCAATACACTACGATTCTCAATATACCCAGAAGAGGCGTACACAGAACTTGTTAAAGCCTTGGATGACCAAAACCAAAGTACATTGATTGTCGCAAGTATTAGCGGTGCAAGTCTCAGGTTAAGACCAAATACACCTACCCTGATTCGGACTTCCATAGACACATAGTAATACTACCAATGGAATTCCGAGGGGTCTATCCAGAGCGAAGCTGTTTTCCGTACCATCGATAAAACACAACCTCTTACTACACTTGCATGAGTATCCTATACCCAAATATATGAGAACTATGTCATTATGCTCCCACAACGCGTACAAGTGTAATACTAGTCTATTCCGCATTATCGATGTCCAATCTCGATAATACTACGACTATGGATATTTAATGATTAAACCTTTATGGATTGATATTGTCTTATATCATCTCAATCCAGGAACTAATCATATGGACCTTTCATCATTTATACATCTTGGTGATCTAATCACAAATGATAAAAGAGCAATTTCTTTTGTCACATTGTTAATTTGTACAACAACACCATGATCTATACAAATAGTGACGCTATGGGTCATAACTGTCCAACAATCTCCCACTTGGCCTATAGCCTGTCACTCAAGTGTCCTACATCTGAACTATGTACGGTTCGCTCAAATTTCTGAGAAAAGACTTTTATCAGCGGATTTGCATGATTATCATCTGATGTGATTTATACGATCATCACATCGCCACGATGTATGATCTGAACGAATCAGATGAATAATCGAAGTATATATCTGGATCGTTGATGAGACCATTAATTCTTTAGCCTACGCTGTAGCCTAGCTCAGCTGCTAACAGAACTACTCCTAATCTGATTAGGATTAATATCAATCCAGAAGGCTTCTATTGCTGCCTCAGCTGCAGCAATAATCCACTTTTGTTGTTTATTTGGTAACAGTATCTTGCTTGGAAGATTTCCTGCTCACTGTTCCGTTATTCAAACTTTATAGTACCGTTGTTACGACTTATAGTCGTTTTATCGGTTAGGAAACTTGCAACAGTGAACCCAGTCACTTCAACTTCTCTTCTCCATAGTATAAGACAGCATCCTTAGTTTCTCTAAGATACTAAAGGATGTTCTTAACATCAATCCAGTGATTATCACTTGGATTGGCCCGATTTTGACTCCATATGCTCAAAGCGTATGAGACACCAAGTCGCGTACATTTATTTCAATGTACGAGTTCTCGGAGAGTATTAACAACTTTAAATCTATCCCAGTAGATCTTTATTCCTAGAATAAAGTTTGTTTCTCCCAAGAATTCTACGAAGAATTTTCTTGAAAGCCAAGCTTTCACCAATTGTATTATGAGAATATCATTTCTAAGAAATGATATATCATCATTACACAGGACATCCATTGTCAGTGCGCTCCCACTAACCTCCTTATATACACAAGAATCATTTTCGTTTTGAATTAAATCATATACCAATATGATTACATCAAAACGATAGTTCCAAGAACCCTATGCTTGCTTCAATCCATCCATGGATCGAATAACCTGCAAACCTCGTTTGCTTGTTTTGGTAAGACAAAACCGTCAGGATGTTGTAAACATCCTCCAAAAGGTTTCCGTCAAGGAAAGCGGTTTTGGCATTCAGCTGCCATATTTCATAAATGAAACATGCATCATCAGCAAGCATTATCCAAATGATTTAACCATGGCAACAGGTAAAAGGTTTCATCGTAATCGACACAATATTGATAACGATACCTTTCCGCTACAAGCCTAGCTTAGTACGTTGGTATGTTGCCTTCCATGTTTGTCTTCCTTGAAGACTTATATAGTACCAATAGGCACAATGCCTTTGGGTACAACAACTAGTATCCAAACTTGGTTGGTATACATGGAATCCATTTTGGATTTCATGGCACTTTGCCATAATAGGGAGTCGACACCTTGTATCACTTCCTCATAATTAGTCAGTTCGTATTCCTTATAAGATTGATCTCTATGAGGTAGATCAGAGAAAACCCATACCCTAGGTTGTTTTCTGACTCTCTCCGATCTACGCAGTTCTTGTGTATTCGAAGATTACTGGTATAGTTTCATCTTTGATGAACTATTTGTGTTCCATTAAGGACTCGGTGCCTGGAATAGTATTACTCCAATTTTCATCGAGTTTTACTTTCCTCCCACTTACCACTGCATATAGGTATTCCTCTTAGGAAAACCACATGGCGAGCAACAATTACATTGTTCTCTAGTGAGTTGTATAAGTACTATACTTTGGTTCTCTAGGATAACCTACAATTTGGCACTTATCCGATTTGGGTTCTAGTTTGGTATCATCCAAACATATGCCTAGCATACCCACAAATTGAAGGAATGAGAAAACCCAGTTCTTTCTTTTGTTCATATATAATATGAAGTCTGTCAAAAAGAGATTTTATGGAACCTTATTCTAAATAAGTTCTGCACTGTTTATGTGTATCCGTTGAAGGAAATGGTAGCTCAGAGCGACTCATGATTAACCTTATCATGTCCAATAAAATTCGGTTTTTCCGTTCGCACACACCATCAAATTGACGCGTTCCGGGAGGAGTCCTCATTTGAAAGAATACTATACTCTTTCAAGTATATAAGAAACTTATTGCTTAAGTATTTTCATCATGGTCCAACCGTGATGGTTTTACACTTTAGCCGATCTGTTTGTCTATTTCGTGTCGAAACTGTAAAAGTTTCTGATTTGTGTTTCAAAGGAAACATATAACCATAACGCGATGCCACATCCGTAAAGGTCACGAAATATTCATATTCACATCTAGCCTAGCTAGATATGGGCCCACTTACTTCACTATGAACGAGGGCTAACAGATCGGTGGCACTTACACTTTTACCAAGTAAATAATATTTTAGGCACTTTGCCCAATAAACTAGATTCGTAGACATTATTTGAATGGAATCAAATTTGTCCTAGTATCCACTCTTCAAAAGTGTGGATGTACGAGTCTTGTTAATTGTGTCCCAGACAACAATGCCACTTATAAGTCTCAACTGAATTTATTCAGTTTTGAGCTATTTGTTTGTCATGTTATACGTTTGCGATTTATTTATATTCAAAATATAAATACTGTTATTCACATCTAATGTGTTTATCTCAATATCATCCTTATATAATAAAACACTTGAGTGTTCTAGAATATAAAGGTATACCCGTAACGGGTTAAACCCTGATATAGAGATAATGTATCTAGTCAAACTAGTTACATTTTAACAGTTTCCTCATTTAAGTACAAACCCGATGGGTAGTTCCTAAACTTAGGTATCTACGGTTAAAATATTGACTGTCGTCCCGTTTCCTATTCGTAGACAATTCTCATCTGAAGTCAGTATCCTGCTTACAGCAGATTCTGCACAACAGTATATTTTTATGTACCACATCCAGTATCTAAAATCCAATTTTAATACTAGTAGCGAACATGTTTATGACAAACATATTTGAAGTCAGAGCCTTGCTCGTTCTTCAATTCCTTTCGTGTATGCCTTGTCCATACGGCAGTCACGCTTCCGAGATCCCGTTTGCCACAATTTAGGCAGACATCTTGGGATATGTCCTTTATCTTCCCAGAAGATTATAATGATTTTGTCTTTGCCTCTTTTCACACTCCAGAAGCCTTTGGCCTTCCAGAATATCGAAGTAAGATGCGTTTTGCGCTTCTTGCCTTATTGAAAACTTTGGCTTTGACTCCTTGAGTATAGCCATTAACTCTCCAAGAGTTTACTATTGCAATTTAGAACTTCTAAGATCTAATAATAGATCTATGAAATAGATCCTTCAATTTCAATATCATACTATAAGGATCTAATCCTTAGTTCTGAATAAGAAATTAAAGAGTCTATTTGGAAAGCTTATTGGATTAATCACTTAAGTTATCATTACATGAATCTTCCAAAGATCATGCTCTACTATTTGCTCAACTCCAAGCTTAGGCTCGAGACGTCACTATATCAAATAAAGTAACTTCTCAACTTTCAGGACTATCCTGAAGTTTTATTACCAATTTGAAAATTAAAGTCGTTTAAAACATTTTTCACCCAGATTATGTTTTAAACACTAATCTTTCAATTTATCTTGATTCTAATAGTCCAACTATAAAATCAACGATTTAGGTACTATTTATTATAATGATTACTATAGTCTAACTATATAATCAACTATAATTTAATTAATTAAATTCAATTATATTGATTACTATAATCCAATTATAAAATCAACTATAAATGAAATAGTTTGAATACAGTCCAACTGTTTAAAACAACGATTAAATATTAGTCCAACTAATAAATAATTTATTTGACGAAATATTTGAATGAGCGCGTATGGCAAGTAACTAAACGAATATTGCAAATTTAATACTTGCCTCCCACTATTTTTCGGCGAGCCTCTAACCCTCTGTGGAGTACTCGAGAAACCTTGTTTCCTAGTGGGCTAGGATCCCGTTAAATAACACACAATCTTGACTTTGGCCAACAAATTGTATGATAATTAACTAGGTAGATCTCTAAGATCAATTGGATCCCATCCAATTCTAGATCCAGTAGGTGGACATCCAAGTCCGAAACATATATCTTATATATGCCAATATATCCAATATATTGCCTAATCTTTTTCCTCTGAATCAACTAAGCCTTGGCTTTGGCACAACAAACTTAGTGATCACAGTTAAGTGGAACCCATTGACCTTGGAAAGCTTCGTAATCAATGTCGATGGACAAGAAGTGATCTTGACTTTGGCCAACAAATCACAACTTGGACAAGACACCAATATGGAACAAAGCCTTCATGATTCAAACACATCCTCGACGGACAAAGGTCTTGACTTTGGCCAACAAACCAATGCCAGTCTTGGATCTTGAGTAAGAATCACTCAATGGAAGGAAAAATGCTTAATATGTTTTGAGGGTTTTTCGCGTGCAATTGGCAACCAATTAATTATCTTTGTTAAGGTCTCATCATCATACACCCTTAAACATGCATTCTAAACACATAATAAGGCACATATAAATAAAATAATAATGATATGCGGATGGATACTTAACACATTGTTCCTAGAACAAATCTCTCAATTTCCTCTCTCCCGCTAGCACAAGTATTACTTCTACCCGATTACATAACACTTTTAAAGAAACCTCATTTACATTGAGGGGAATAGGTGAGAAGAGAAATACAAAGAGTAAGGAGATAATAGGCTGGACACGCATGTCCAATTAATAAATTCTAAATTTATTACAACAATTTCCAAAATTGCCTCACCCATCTAATATCCATCCGATATAAATTATTCATGCATCGCAACCATGTATTCACACAAGCATGTTATCAATCAATCTAATCCAATTAATTAATCTGATAATTAATGACCATCCAATGTTTAAACAACGATTTGATTTTGCTCGAGTCAAACTCATTTTGCGAATAAGTACTCAAAGTACGAATTCTTGAATTAAATTAAACTACAACATTAAATCCAATTTAATATGTATTTAATACTAAATCACTATTTAATTCCAAATTAAATATTACACTTTATTAACAAACCTTTACGACTTAGATTCTAAATCTAATCGTTACGGGTCTCAAAGCCCAATTAACATCCAATGTTAATTTAATTAAAGTCCAATGGGCTTTTAATTAATTTCTTAAGGCATGGACTTTTGGTCAACATGGGTCAAACCCAAATACCAAAGCCCATTTAAGGAATCACCCTTATTTGCCAAGAAACCAATTTAGCCCATTAGGCCCAATTAAAATATTAAGGTCCATTAGTTATAATTGGACTTTATGGATATGGTTTTGGACCCAATTGGATCCAACCAATTTGCCTAAACCAATCTTGGTACAACCAAGCCCAATTAGCCCAATTACAACTTTTAAGGCCCAATTCCAAAATAAGCCCAATTAATTAACTTACAAAATTCCAAATTTCACAATTAATTAATTAAAGTGTATGCCATAATTAATTACCCAAATTAACATTTCCAAAACACAAATTTGTACAATTAATTATGCTCATTAACATCAAAACATGTCCAACACATTTTAATCAAAAATCAAACCCATTTCATGCTTAAATACTCATGGCATTTTGGGGATTTATAATCCGATTTCGTTTTCAATCCAATTGAATTAAAAATCAACATTACCCACATGATTCCAACTCATCCAATGATTAAAAATACAAAAAATACCAAGACATTTAGAGCACTATAGATTCGGTCAAGCCAATCAAATTGGGGAAAAATGATCCAATCAACTTTTCATGAAATTGATCCAATAAAACTTCAATTAAACATCATTTAAGCATACTCAATCAAGTAATTTTATCAAATCATGCTCAAATATAATTTACCCAATTTTAACCCTAAGTTCAAGTTTCATGCTTCACCTCGCTCTGATACCATTGTTGGTTGTCTATAGTCTAACCGAGATCGTTTTAAGCAATGAAACAACATGTGAATACAATTAAGAAGTTGCGGAATACTTACATTGATCGGTTGAGCGATGCGAGGAACACAATCTTCAAGCTTTTCCCTCCTATGGCTCACGGCTTTCACTATTTTTGTCCTCCAAGTTTGCGGCCAGGGATGATCCATCAAGATCCAAGCTTTGGTTGATGATTCCATGCTCACATGTGCGGTTCCATATCACCTTCGCAAGACTCTGGAAGTATGCAAGCACTTTGTAATTTTTGCCACAAAAATCACCTAGCTTCTCCTCTTCATTCTCGGCAGAAACCAGAAAAATTGGAAGAAGAAATGCCCCTTGGGCGTGAGCAAGAGAATAGGAAAGAGAGAGTAAAAATGTTAAGTGTATTGGTTTTTAGATTTCAAAAATCTAAAACACAAATCCACTTTCCAAAAGTCAAAGCATTAAAGCTTTGCCAACTACCACCATCAATCACAATGACAAGTTGTCATATCACTCAAAGTGACTAGACATCACATCAATTGATTGACTAGTGATTTGACGCTTGATGTGAATTGTGGGCCGCACTTAAATTCACAATACGAGTGCGCCCGCAAACACTCCCGGGCTTGGGTTCGCTAATTCCAAATTAACGAATTTTCCGTTGCGACGTAATTAAATAATTATGCCTAGCAAAATTACTATTCACATCGCCAACGAATTAATTCTAAATTAACTAGTTTGCCCGAATTAAAATTTAATTTCAATTCCGCGTCGAAATCCAATTTCGTATAATATATGGAATATATTATTTTATCGATTAATTCCAAATTAATCGTTCTCTCTATTTTAATTATAATATTTTATCCCAGATAAAATATCTCTGTAATTAATCCCAGATTAATTTTCTCTCTCATCATTAATTAATCCCAGATTAATAAAGTGCGAGTCATACGTCATCGGTGAATCTTCGGGAAGCAACCCATGAGATCCCCGGATATGTTGGCAGTAAATACGGTCGTCGGACTATCCGAACACGTAAGTACCTAGTACTATGTTTTTACCGATTTACAAGACAAGGTTGTTGGACAATTATGACCCATAGCGTCACTATTTGTACATATCATGGTGTTGTTGTACAAATTAACTATGTGACAAAGGAGATTGCACTCTTATCATTTGTGATTAGATCACCTAGATGTATAAATGATGAGAGGTCCCTATGATTTGTTCATGTACGGAGAATGATATGAGACAGTATCAGTCCACGAAGGATAAATCATTAAATATCCCTAGTCAGAGTATTATCGAGATTGGACATCGATAAATACGTAAAAGACTAGTATTACACTTGTGCGCGTTATGAGGGCACAACGACATAGTTCTCATATATTTGGGTATAGGATACTCATGCAAGTGTAATATGAGGTTGTGTTTCATCGATGGTACGGGAAACAGCTTCGATCTGGATAGACCCCCTCGAAATTCCATTGGTAGTATGACTATGTGTCCATGGAAGTCCGAAATCAGGGTAGGTGTATTTGGTCTTAACCTGAGACTTGCACCGCTAATACTTATGACAATCAATATACTTTGGTTGAGGTCGTCCAGGGCTTTAACAGGTTCTGTGTACGCCAATACTGGGTATATTGAGAATCGTAGTGTGTTGGGTGTGATGTCAAGACGGAAGTGTCACTCCAGTCATATGGAGATGATGGTCACGTAGGATACGGGACTGGTTCTCTTAAATACTGCAGCTATCGGGATATTATGACTAGGTCATGTTTATCCGATTATAGAGACTAGTCACCAGACATCCGACATGTGCTTCGTACGGGGCAGCACGTGATCATCCGATACAAGACAGAAATACGCAATACTACGTATACTACGCCTGATATAGATCCTTTATTCCTGTAAGGATGTTTCCGGAGAATTGGGTAGGCATGGCGCTTTGCTAGAGGCCAGCTTGTCTTGTAAATCGGTATAAACGTAGTACGAGGTACTTACGTGTTCGGATAGTCCGACGACCGAATTTACTGCCAACATATCCGGGGATCTCATGGGTCGCTTCCCAAAGATTCACCGATGACGTATGACTCGCACTCTAAATAATCTAGGATTAATTATAAGAGAGAGAAAATTAATCTGGGATTAATTACAGAGATATTTTTTCTGGGATAAAATATCAATTAAAGAGAGATAACGATTAATTTGGAATTAATCGATTATTAATATATTTGATATATTAAACGAAATTAGATTTCGACGCGGAATTAAAATTAGATTTTAATTCTACCGAACGAATTAATTTAAAATTAATTCGTTAGCGACGTGAATAGTGATTTCCCTAGGCGTAATCATTTAATTACGACGCAACGGAAAATTCGTTAATTTGGAATTAGCGAACCCGAGCCCGAGATTATTTGCGAGCGCATTCACATTTCGAATTCGAGTGCGGCACGTCAAATCAAGCGTCAAATCGCTAGTCGCATCAAGCGTCAAATCACAAGTCACTTTGAGTGATGTGACTTGACAACTTGATGGATTGAGTGATGTGAGTGGTTGGGGCTTTAATGGTTTGAATTTTAAAAGCCAAATTCAAGTGAAATGCATTTGAAATTCAAATGTGTGTATATAATACACAAATTTGACAAACCAAAAACAACTATCTCTTCTCTCTTTCTCTCCTCTCTTCACGCCCAAAGGGGCAAACTTTCTGGTTTTCTATTCAGTAAAAACCGTGAGAGTGAGAAGCTTGGAGTGTGATTTTGTGGCAAAATCACAAGTGCTAGCACACTTACGAGACATGCGAAGGTGATAGGGAAGTCCACCCATGAGCCGGGAACCATTCGACGAAGCTTGGAGCTTGACGAAGGACCAAACGGAGGCCAAACCAGTGAGTTGCGCACATCCCACTACCAAATGCACAAGGAGCAGAATTTTGAGTTTTGTTGCTTGCCGCGTCACTCAACTGATTGATGTGAGTATTCCGCAACTTCTTCGATTTGTATTCACACATTATTCATGCTTATTATTGATCTTGGAACCTTAATAGAAACCGTCAATGGTATCAGAGCAAGGTTTGGGCATGAAATGTTTAGGGCTTAAAATTTGGGTAAAATGTTTTCAAGCATGATTTGGTTGAATTGGATGATTGAGTATGTTTAAAACATGTTGAATTGAAGTTTGATTGGATCAATTTCATGAAATTGGATTGGATCAATTTTTTGCCTAAAATTTGGCTTGGCCGAATGGTTGGAAGCCCTTATTGTCTTGGAATTTTGATTTTTTGTTCATTGGATGAATTGGAAATCATTCGGGAATGTTGATTTATGTCAATTGTGGATTTAATTGGATTGAAACCAAATCGGATATAATTTCCCTACAAATGCCAAGACTTTGAGCATGTAAAATTGTGTTTGATTTTAATTAAATTGTGTTGGACATGATTTAATATTAATGAGCATGATTAATTGTGTATATTGATGTTTTAGAAATGTTAATTTGGGTAATTAATCATGTTATACACTTTGGTTAATTAAATATGAAATTTGGAATTTTTTTTGTTTAATTAATTGGGCCTTAAAATTGGATTTGGGCTTTTAAAGTTGTTATTGGGTTTATTGGGCTTGGTTGTACCAAGTTAGGTTTAGGCCAAATGGATTGGATCCAATTGGGCCTAAAACCGCTTCCATAAAGCCCAAATGCGACTAATGAACCTTTAAAGTTTAATTGGGCCTAATGGGCCTAAATTGATTTCTGGGCTTATAGGGTAACTCCCGGATTGGATTTTGGTTATTCGGTTTGACCCGAGTTGACCAAAAGTCCACGCCTTAAGAAATTAATTAAAAGCCCATTGGACTTTAATTAAATTGACGTTGGACGTTAATCGGGCTTTGAGACCCGTAACGATTAAATTTGGAATTTAAGTCGTAAAGGTTTATTAATAAAGTGTAATATTTAATTTGGAATTAAATAAGCGAATTATTATTAAATGCATATTAAATTAGATTTAATGTTGTGTGTTAATTTAATTCGAGAATATGTACTTGAGAGTACTTATTCGCAAAAACGAGTTTGACTCGAGCAAAATCAAATCGTTGTTTAACATTGGATGATCACTAATTATCAGATTAATTAATTGGATTAGATTGATTGATAACATGCTTGTGTGAATATATGGTGCGATGCATGAAAATGTATATCAGATGGATATTATATGGGGGGATGTTGGACAAAATGACCCATAGCGTCACTATTTGCACAGATCATTGTGTTGTTGTAGCAAATTAACTATGTGATAAGGAAATTGCACTCTCATCATTTGTGATTAGATCACCATAGATATATAAATGAAGAGAGGTCCCTGTGATTAGTTCCTGGACTGAGAATGATATGAGACAGTATCAGTCTTCGAAGGATTAATCATTAAATATCCCTAGCCGGAGTATTATCGAGACTGGACATCGATAATGCGGAATAGGCTAGTATTACACTTGTGTGCGTTGTGAGGGCACAACGGCATAGTTCTCATATATATAAGTATTGGATACTTATGCAAGTGCGATAGGAGGTCGTGTTTCACCGATGGTACCGGAAACAGCTTCGCTCTGGATAGACCCCTCGGAATCCCATTGGTATTATGACTATGTGTCTATGGGAGGCCGAATTCAAGGTAGGTGTGTATAGTCTTAACCTGAGACTTGCATCGCTAATACTTACGATAATCGATAGACTTTGGTCTTGGTGGTACAGGGCTTTAACCGGTTCTGCGTACACCCTTCTGGGTTATCAGAGAGTCGTAGTGTATTGGGTGTGATGTCAAGACGGAAGTATCACTTCAGTCATAGTGGAGATGATGTCACGCAGGATACGGTACTAGTGCTCTTGAGTGTTGCGCAACCAATCGGGATATTGTGACCAGGTCATGAATATCCGATTATAGAGACTATGTTACCAGGCATCCGATATGTGCTTCGGACGGGGTAGACACTTATCCAGCCCCAGCCCTAGCACGTGACTATCTGATACTGGGCCGATGCACACAATACAATCGTATACTACGCTTGATACAGATCTTAATATTCTTAAATGGATATGTCTGGAGAATTGGGAAGACTTGGTGCTTTGCTAGGAGTCGACCTTGTCTCGTAAATCGGTAGAACGTAGTACTTGGTACGTACGTGATTCGGATACTCCGACGACCATATTTACTGCCAACTTATCCGGGGATCTCATGGTTCGCTTCCCGATAATCCACCGATGACGCACAACTCGCACTCTTGAATAATCTGGGATTATATAGAAGAGAGAGAAAATTAATCTAGGATTAATTACGGAGATATTTTATCTAGGATAAAATATCGTCTAGAGAGATAACGATTAATTCGGAATTAATCGATAAATTAATATATTCGATATATTAAATGAAATTAGATTTCGACGCGGAATTAAAATTAGATTTTAATTCGGGCGAACGAATTAATTTAGAATTAATTCGTTAAGCGACATGAATAGTGAATTCGCTAGGCGTAATCATTTAATTACGACGCGACGGAAAAATCGTTAATTTGGAATTAGCGAACCCGAGAGCCCGAATGTGATTGCGAGCGCATTCGTATTTTGAATTCGACTGCGACAACGCAAGTCGCATCAAGCGTCAAATCATTCGTCACATCAAGCGTCAAATCAAATGTCACTTTGAGTGATGTGATTGATTGATGTGATTGATTGAATGAAAGACATGTCACTTTATTAAAGTTGATATGACTTAAAGTTGATGTGCATAGTGTTTGCCTTTATTGTTTGACCTTTTAAATGCAAATTCAAGTGAAATTCTTTTGAAATTCACTCAAGTATATAGATATACTTCAAATGCAAACAAAAAAACTTAACACATTTTGTATCTATCTCATTTCTCTCTTCTCCTCACGCCAAAAATAGTGTTTTTCTTCACTGGTTTTGAACCCAAAATGGCGTGAGCAATAGGGGAAGCCAAGAGTGGTTTTCATGGTGAGAAATCAAGTGCTAGCACACTTACGAGTCTTGCGAAGGTGGTAGGGAGGTTCGACCATGAGCCGGGATCCATCAGACGAGGCTTGGAGCTCCGTTTTCTCAACTCAAATTTCTGTTTTGTAAGGCAGTGGACTGCTGCAGTTCACGCAAAAGCAGTGAGCATTTTGGCCTTGATTCGTCTTCAAATCGACTCAACCGATCGATGTGAGTATTCCGCTACCTCCGTTGATGTATTCACGCATTCTTTTCATTGCTTGAAAATATAGGGCTTAAAATTTGGGTAAATGTTTGTTGAGCATGATTTGAATAAATTGATTGTTTAAGTATGCTTATAACATGTTTATTTTCATTTTGGTTGGACCAATTTTTTGAAAATTGATTTGGAATTATTTTCCCCAAATTTCATGAGTTGGCCGAAGTGTATTGTATTTGGAGTTCTTGGAATTTTTGATTTTGATTTATTAGATGAGTTAGAATCATTAAGGATGATGTTAATTTGAAACTAATTGGATTGGATTTTGAATTGAACATTAATCCCCAATTTACTTCACATGGCCGAATTCAATATGCCCTTAATGTCTTGGTATTTTGATTTTTGAACATTGGATGTATGAAAATCATTTAGGATGTTGATTTAATGTCGATTGTGGGTTCGATTGGATTGAAACCAATCGGACACAAAATCCCTCCTTGGCGAGACGAGATTAGAAGCATGTATATGGGTTTGATTTTTCATTTTCTGTGTTGGACATATGATAATGATAATGAGCATGATTAATTGGACTAATTTGATGTTTTGGAAATGTTGATTTAGGTGATTAATCATTTATACACTTTAGTTTAATTGAATATGAAATTGGATTTTGTATATTTAATTAATTGGGCCTAATTGGAAATTGGACTTTAAAGTTGTATTTGGGCCTATGGGCTTGATTTATCAAGTTTGGTTTAGGCCAAGTGGATGGGATCCAATTGGGCCCAAAACCTTAACCATATAGCCCAAATGTGACTAATGAACCTTTAAAGTTCAATTGGGCCTAATGGGCCAAGATTGATTTATGGGCTTATGGGGTAAATCCCGGATTGGACTTTGGTTATCGGTTTGACCCGAGTTGACCAAAAGTCCACGCCTTAAGAAATCAATTAAAAGCCCATTGGACTTTAATTGAATTGACGTTGGACGTTAATCGGTCTTTGAGACGCGTTACGATTAAATTTGGAATTTAAATCGTAAAAGGTTTATTAAATAAAAGTGTAATATTTAATTTGGAATTGAATAGTGAATTAGTATTAAATACATGTTAAATTAGATTTAATGATGTAGTTTAATTTAATTCATGAATTCGTACTTTGAGTACTTATTCGCAAAAACGAGTTTGACTCGAACAAAATCAAATCGTTGTTTGAACATTGGATGATCACTTAATTATCAGATTAATTAATTTGATTAGATTGATTGATAGCATGCTTTTGTGTGAATACGTGGTTGTGTGTGAATGAATAATGTATATCGGATGGATATTAGATGGGTGGGCAATTTTAGAAATTGTTGTAATAAATTCGATTTATTAAATTGGACCTGCGTGTCCAGCCTTATCACCTTCATTCTCTTTGTATTCTCTTCTCACCTATTCCCCTCAATGTAAATGAGGTTTCTTAGAAGTAGTAGGGTAGTAACGGTAGTAGAGTAATACTAGTGCTAGCTTGAGTGAGAAAGGGAGAGATTTGATCTAGGATCAATGTGTTAAGTATCCATCCGCATATCATTATTATTTATTTTCATACTCGCTTTATTATGTATTTAAAATGCATGTTTAAGGGTGTATGATGATGAGACCTTAACAAAGATAATTAAATTGGTAGCCATTTGCACGCGAAAAACCCTCGTTAAATATCAAGCGTTTATTTTCCTTCCATTGAGTGATTCTTGCTCAAGATCCGAGATTGGCAGGGGTTGTTGGCCAAAGTCAAGCCCTTGTCCGTCAAAGATGTGTTTAATCACGAGGCTTTGTTCCATATCGGTGTCGTGTCCAAGTTGTGGTTTGTTGGCCAAAGTCAAGACCACTTCTTGTCCATTGACATTGATTACGAAGCTTCCATGTCAATGGGTCCGCGCTTGACTGGGATCACTAGGTTTGTTGTGCCAAAGCCAAGGCCTAGTTGATTCAGAGGAAAAAGGTTAGGGTATACATTCGATGTATAGGCATATATTAGATATATGTTTGGGACTTGGATGTCCACCTACTGGATCTAGGAGTTGGATGAGATCCAATTGATCTTCGAGATCTACCTAGTTAATTATCATACAATTTGTTGGCCAAAGTCAAGATTGTGTGATATTTAACGGGATCCTAGCCCACTAGGAAACACGGTTTCCCGAGTACTCGAGAGGGTTAGAGGCTCGACGAAAAATAGTGGGAGGCAAGTATTGAATTGCAACATTCGTTCGAATACTCGCTAAACGCGCTCATCTATTTTACTCGTCATATTAATCAAAAGTATTAGTTGGACTATATTTTATGTTGTTTTAAAAATATATATAGTTGGACTATATACAAACTCATTCAATATATAGTTGATTTTATAATTGGATTATAGTAATCAAATAATGAATTAAAATTATAGTTGATTAAATAATTGGATTATTGTAATCATTATAATAAATAGTACCTTATTAAATTGATTAAATAGTTGGACTATTGAAATCAAGAAAGAATTGAAAAGTTGAATATTTAAAATATATAATCCTTGGATTAAATGTTTTAAATGATTTAATTTTCATATTGGGAATAAATAATAGGTTACTTTATTTGATAAAATAACTTATTATGACTAAGCCCATAATTAAGCAAATAGTAGAGCATAAAATTTTTGGAAGATTTATGTGATGATGACTTTAGTGCTTAATTAATATACTTATCATAAATCTATCTTTAGATTTAAAAGTATTAAATTGCAATTATAATTCTTAGAGAATTGATTTGACTATTCTAGAGGTGAAAAGTCAAAGTTTGCAATTGGGCGTGTTGCACAAGGTGCACATCGTTTCGATATTCCGAAACCAAGGCTTGGCCAAAGGTTTGTGAAATATTGAAAAGATAATTGACATATCCCAAAGTGACTACCATTTGGATATGGAAGACACGAAGGAATTAAAGAAAGGGCGAGGCTCTGACTTTAAAATATTTGTCAAAGTTATGTTCACTACTAGTATTGAAATTGGATTTTAAATACTTAGTGTGGTACATAAAATATATGTATTGATGTTCAGAATCCGCTATGAGCTGGATACTGACTTCAAGCCGAGATTTCTCTGCGAATCGGAAACGGGACGAAAGTCGCTGTTTCGACCGTAGATACCTAAGTTTAGGAACTACCCTTCAGGTATGTACTTAAATTAGGAAATGTTATGATGTAACTAGTTTGACTAGAGACATTATCTCTATATCAGTGTTTAATCCGTTGCGGATAGAACCTTTATATATAGAACACTAAGTGTTTTATTATATAAAGATGATACTGAGATAAATACATTAGATGTAAATAACAGAATTTATATTTTGATATAAATAAAATCTCAAACATATAAAATGACAAATAAATAGCTCAAATTGATTTGATCAATAGAGACTTATTTATGGCATTGTTGTCTAGGACACAATTAACAAGACTCGTATATCCACACTTTTGAAGAGTGGGTACTAGGACTGATTTGACTATTCAAATAAGGTCTGCGAATCTAGTTTATTAGGTAAAGTACCTAAAATACTATTTACTTGGTAATAGTAAAAGGGCCACCGATCTGTTAGCCCTATCATGGTGATGGTGAAGTAGTGGGCCCATATCTAGCTAGACTAGATGTGAACATGAATATTTCGTGACCTTGACGGATGTAGCATCACGTTGTGGTTATGTGTTTCTTTTGAAGAACACAGATCGTAAACTTTTGAAGTTTCGACACGAAATAAATTAAAAGATCGGCTATAGTATTATTCCGCCACGGTAAGACCGTAATGAAAAATACTTAAGCAGTAAGTTTCATATGTACATGAAAGAGTACGGTATTCTTTCATATGAGGACTCCTCCCGAGACACGTCAGTTAGACGGTGTGTCCGAACTAAAACCGAATTTTGTTGGACATGATAAGGTTTATCACGAGTCGCTCTGAGCTACTGTTTCCTTCAATAGGATATGTATTAACAGTGCAAAACTTATTTAGAATAAGGTTCCATATAAATCTGTTTGACAGATTCATATAGGATATGAACAGGGAAGAAACGAGGTTTCTCATTCTGATAATTTGGGTATGCCAGGCATAACGTTGGATGATACCAAACTGAAAGACCCAAATTGGATAAGTGCCAATATAGGTTATCCTAAGGGAAACCATAAGTATAGTACTATAAATCTCACATGAGAACAATGTGATTGTTGCTCACCATGCATTTTTCCTGAGAGAATACCGATATGCAGTGGTCAGTGGGAGGATAGTGATACTCGATGAAAATCGGAGTAATACTGTTCAAGGCACGAAGTCCTTAATGGAACACAAATAGTTCATCAATGATGAATCTGTACCATTAATCTTCAAATACACAAGAACTTCGTAGATCGGGATAGAGTCAGAAAACAACCTAGGGTATGGTTTCTGATCTAACCTCATAAAGATGTCAATCTTATGAAGGTTATCCACCGACTACGTTTTGAGGAAGTGATACGAGGTATCGACTCCCTATTATGGCAAAGTGCCATGAGTCCGAAATGGATTCCATGTATAACAACTATTTTGAATGCTAGTTGTTGTACCACAAGGCATTGTGCCTATTGTACATTCATGGAAGGCAACATACCAACGTACAAAGCTGGGCTTTTGACGGAAAGGTATCGTTATCAACATTGTGTTAATAACGGTTCAACCTTTTACCTGTTGCCATGGTAAATCCATTTTGAAGATGCTTGTTGATAACTGCGTATTTCATTTATGAAATGTTTCAGTTGTAGATCAAAATCGCTTTCCTGAAAAGGAAACCTTTTGGAGGATGTTTACAACATCCTGACGATTTTGAATAACCGACAAACAAGGTTTGCGGGTTATTCGATCCATGTTTGGATTGAAGCAAGCATAAGGTTCTTGGAACTGTCATTTTGAAATAATCATAATGATTTATGATTTGACTCAAAATGAAATAATTCTTGTGTTTATAAGGAGGTTAGTGGGAGAGCGCACTGACAGTTAAATTCCCATAAAGCAATTGTTGAAAGCTTGGATTTCATAGAAATTCTCCGTAGAATTCTGGGGAGTAACAACCTTTATTCAAGGAATAAAGATCTACTGGGATAGATTTGGAGTTGTTAACACTCTCTGGGAAATTGTACATTTAAAATATACTTGATAGGGTGTCTCATACGCTTCGAGCATATGGAGTCACAATCAGGTCAATCCAAGTGACAGTCGCTGAATTGATATTAAGAACATCTGTTAGTATCTGAGAGAACTAAAGATGTTGTGTTGATCTATGGAGAAGGAGAACTTGAAGTGACTGGGATCACCGCTGCAAGTTTCCAAACAATTAAATACTACAGTACTATAAAGTTTGAATAACGGGACAGTGAGTTGGAAATATTCCAAGCAAGATAATTGTTGCCGAATAAACAACAAATGCGGATTATTGCTGCAGCTGAGGCAGAAATAGAAGCCATTTGGATCGAAAATAAATCTAATTAGATTAGATATAGTTCTTTAGCAGCTGAGCTAGGCGTCAGCACAGGCTAAGGAATTGAAGGTCTCATCGACGATCCAGATATATACTTCTATATCATCTGATTCGTTCGGATCATACATCGTGGCGATGTGATGATCGTATAAATCTTGTCAGACGATAATTAAGCAAATCCGCTGACGAAAACCTTTCCTCAGCAATTTGAGCGAACCGTACATAGTTCGGGTGTGGGACACTTGAGTGACTCGCTATGTGCCAAGTGGGAGATTGTTGGACAAAATGACCCATAGCGTCACTATTTGCACAGATCATTGTGTTGTTGTTGCAAATTAACTATGTGACAAGGAAAAGGAAATTGCACTCATCATTTGTGATTAGATCACCATAGATATATAAATGAAGAGAGGTCCCTGTGATTAGTTCCTGGACTGAGAATGATATGAGACAGTATCAGTCCCCGAAGGATTAATCATTAAATATCCCTAGCCGGAGTATTATCGAGACTGGACATCGATAATGCGGAATAGGCTAGTATTGCACTTGTGTGCGTTGTGAGGGCACAACGGCATAGTTATCATATATATAAGTATTGGATACTTATGCAAGTGCGATAGGAGGTCGTGTTTCACCGATGGTACGGGAAACAGCTTCGCTCTGGATAGACCCCTCGGAATCCCATTGGTATTATGACTATGTGTCTATGGGAGGCCGAATTCAAGGTAGGTGTGTATAGTCTTAACTGAGACTTGCATCGCTAATACTTACGATAATCGATAGACTTTGGTCTTGGTGGTACAGGGCTTTAACCGGTTCTGCGTACACCACTTCTGGGTTTATCAGAGAGTCGTAGTGTATTGGGTGTGATGTCAAGACGGAAGTATCACTTCAGTCATATGGAGATGATGTCACGCAGGATACGGTACTAGTGCTCTTGAGTGTTGCGCAACCAATCGGGATATTGTGACCAGGTCATGAATATCCGATTATAGAGACTATGTTACCAGGCATCTGATATGTGCTTCGGACGGGGTAGACACTTATCCAGCCCCAGCCCTAGCACGTGACTATCCGATAGGGCCGATATATGGGCCGCAACACAATACAATCGTATACTACGCTTGATACAGATCTTAATATTCTTAAATGGATATGTCCGGAGAATTGGGAAGACTTGGTGCTTTGCTAGGAGTCGACCTTGTCTCGTAAATCGGTAGAATGTAGTACTTGGTACGTACGTGATTCGGATACTCCGACGACCGTATTTACTGCCAACTTATCCGGGGATCTCATGGGTCGCTTCCCGATAATCCACCGATGACGCACAACTCGCACTATTGAATAATCTGGGATTATATAGAAGAGAGAGAAAATTAATCTAGGATTAATTACGGAGATATTTTATCTAGGATAAAATATCGTCTAGAGAGAGATAACGATTAATTCGGAATTAATCGATAAATTAATATATTCGATATATTAAATGAAATTAGATTTCGACGCGGAATTAAAATCATATTTTAATTCGGGCGAATGATTTAATTTAGAATTAATTCGTTAAGCGACGTGAATAGTGAATTCGCTAGGCGTAATCATTTAATTACGACGCGACGGAAAAATCGTTAATTTGGAATTAGCGAACCCGAGCCCGAATGTGATTGCGAGCGCATTCGTATTTCGAATTCGACGCTGCGGCAACGCAAGTCGCATCAAGCGTCAAATCATTCGTCACATCAAGCGTCAAATCAAATGTCACTTTGAGTTGTGATTGATTGATGTGATTGATTGATTGAAAGACATGTCACTTTATTAAAGTTGATATGACTTAAAGTTGATGTGCATAGTGTTTGCCTTTATTGTTTGACCTTTTAAATGCAAATTCAAGTGAAATTCTTTTGAAATTCACTCAAGTATATAAGATATACTTCAAATGCAATCAAAAATCAACTTAAACATTTTTGTATCTCTCATTCTCTCTTTCTCTCTTCTCCTCACACGCCAAAAATAGTGTTTTTCTTCACTGGTTTTGAACCAGAAATGGCGTGAGCAATAGGGAAGCCAAGAGTGGTTTCTCATGGTGAGAAATCAAGTGCTAGCACACTTACGAGTCTTGCGAAGGTGGTAAGGAGGTTCGACCATGAGCCGGGATCCATCAGACGAGGCTTGGAGCTCCGTTTTCTCAACTCAAATTTCTGTTTTGCAAGGCAGTGGACTGCTGCAGTTCACGCATGAAGCAGTGAGCATTTTGGCCTTGATTCGCCTTCAAATCGACTCAACCGATCGATGTGAGTATTCCGCTACCTTCGTTGATGTATTCACGCATTCTTTTCATTGCTTGTTTGATCTTAGGACCTAGATTAATACCAACATGGGACAATTTTACAAATTGTTGTAATAAATTTGATTTATTAATTGGACCTGCGTGTCCAGCCTTATCACCTCCTTATTCTTTGTATTCTCTTCTCACCTATTCCCCTCAATGTAAATGAGGTTTCTTTAGAAGTGTAGTGTAACGAGTAGAAGTAATACTTGTGCTAGCGGGAGAGAAAAGGGAGAGATTTGATCTAGGATCAATGTGTAAAGTATCCATCCGCATATCATTATTATTTTATTATACGCACTTTATTATGTGTTAGAATGCATGTTTAAGGGTGTATGATGATGAGACCTTAACAAAGATAATAAATTGGTTGCCAATTTGCACTCGAAAAACCCTCGCTCAATATTAAGCGTTTTTCCTTCCATTGAGTGATTCTTACTCTTGATCTAAGACAGCATTGGTTTGTTGGCCAAAGTCAAGGCCTTTGTCTGTCGAGGATGTGTTTGAATCACGAGAGCTTTGTTCCATGTCAGTGTCTTGTCCAAGTTGTGGTTTGTTGGCCAGAGTCAAGACCATTTATTGTCCATCGACATTGATTACGAAGCTTTCCATGGTCAATGGGTTGCGCTTGACTGGATCGCTAAGTTTGTTGTGCCAAAGCCAAGGCTTAGTTGATTCAGTGGAAAAATGGTTAGGTAATACATTGGATTATTGGCATGTATAAGATATATGTTTCGGACTTGGGTGTCCCCCTACCGGATCTAGGATTGGATTAGATCCAATCGATCTTAGAGATCTACCTAGTTAATTATCATACAATTTGTTGGCCAAAGTCAAGATTGTGTGATATTTAACGGGATCCTAGCCCACTAGGAAACACGGTTTCCCGAGTACTCGACAGAGGTTAGAGGCTCGCCGAAAAATAGTGGGAGGCAAGAATTGAATTTGCATACTCGTTCAATTACTCGCCATACGCGCTCAAACAAATATCCATTCGTCGTTATAAATTAAATGTTAGTTGGACTAATATTTAAATTGTTTTTTTAATAAATAGTTGGACTATATATTCAAACTATTCATTTATAGTTTATTTTATAATTGGATTATAGTAATCAATATAATTGATTTTAATCTATTAAATTATAGTTGATTAAATAGTTGGACTATTGTAATCATTATAATAAATAGTACCGAAATCGTTGATTAAATAGTTGGACTATTAGAATCAAGATAAAATTGAAAGATTGACATTTAAAATATAATCCTAGGGAAAATATATTTAAATGGTTTAATTTTCAAATTGGGAATAAATTTCAGGATGGTCCTGGAAAAATAATAAGTTACTTTATTTGATAAAATAACATATTAGACCTAAGCCCGGAGTTAAGCAAATAGTAGAGCATAATCTTTGGAAGATTATGTGATGATAAATTAAATGCTTAATCCATTAAGCTTGTCACAGTAGACTCCTTAATTTCTGAATCAGAACTAAGGATTAGATCCTTAAAGTATGATAATGAAATTAAAGGATCTTCATAAATCTATCTTTAGATTTTAGAAGTACTAAAATTGCAATTAATAACTCTTGGAGAGTTAATGACTATTCTCAAGGAGATAAAGTCAAAGTTTGTAATTAGACAAGCAGCGCTAGTCGCACCTTACTTCGATATTCTAGAAGGACAAGGCTTGGCCAAAGGCTTCTGGAGTGTTGAAACTGGCAAAGGCAAAATCATTATAATCTTCTGGGAAGATAAAAGACATATCCCAAAATGTCTGCTTAAATGTGGAAAACGGGATCGTGGAAGCGTGACTGCCATTTGGACAAAGCAAACATGAAGGAATTGAAGACGAGCAAGGCTCTGACTTCAAATATGGTTGTCATAATTATGTTCACTACTAGTATTAAATTGGATTTTAAAAATACTTAGTGTGGTACATAAATATATATTGATGTTCAGAATCTGTTTTGAACAAGATACTGACTTCAATTGAGATTTATCTGCGGATTGGAAGCGGGATGAAATTCGCTGTTTTAACCGTAGATACCTAAGTTTAGGAACTACCCTCGGATGTGTACCTAAATTTAGAAACTGTTATAATGTAACTAGTTTGACTAAATACGTTATATTTATATCAGTGTTTAACCCGCTGCGGGTGGACCTTTATATTCTAGAACACTAAAGTGTTTTATTATATAAATATGATATTGAGATAAACACATTAGATGTAAATAACAGTATTTATATTTTGAATATAAATAAATCTCAAACGTATAACATGACAAAAAATAGCTCAAACTGATTTGATCAGATGAAACTTTATTGTGGCATTGATGTCTGGGACACAATTAAACAAGAATCGTATATCCACACTTTTGAAGAGTGTGTACTCGGACTAATTTGATTCCAGTCAAATAAATTCTACGAATCTAGTTTATTGGGCAAAGTGCCTAAAACACCTTTACTTGGTAAAAGTGCAAATGCCACCGATCTGTTAGCCCTAGTTCATAGTGAAGCAAGTGGGCCCATGTATATCTAGGCTAGAGGTGGATATGAATATTTCGTGACCTATACGGATGTGGCATCACGTTATGGTTATGTGTTTCTTTTGAAGAACACAAATCGGAAACTTTTAAAGTTTCGACACGAAATAGACAAACAGATCGGCTATAGTATTAAACCGTCACGGTAAGACCGTAATGGAAAATACTTAGGCAATAAGTTTCTGATATACTTGAAAGAGTAAAGTATTCTTTCAAATGAGGACTCCTCCCGAAACACGTCAGTTTGACGGTGTATCCGAACTGAGTAACCGAATCTTGTTGGACATGATAAGGTTAATCATGAGTCGCTCTAAGCTACCATTTCCTTCAACGGATAAGCTTTAAATAGTGCAAGAACTTATTTTGAATAAGGTTCCATAAAAATCTGTTAGACAGATTTCATATTAGATATGAACGGGAAAGAAACCGGGTTTCATATTCCTGATAATTTGGGTATGCTAGGCATATGTTTAGATGATACCAAACTAGAACCCAAATTGGATAAGTTCCAATTGTAGGTTATCCTATGGATACCATAAGTATTGTACTTATACAACTCACGAGGGAACAATTAGATTGTTACTCACCATGCGGTTTTCCTAAGAGGAATACCGATATGCAGTGGTAAGTGGGAGGATAGTAAAACTCGATGAAAATCGGAGTAATACTATTCAAGGCACCGAATCCTTAATGGAACATAAATAGTTCATCAAGAATGAAACTATACCATTAATCTTCGTATACACAAGAACCGCGTATGTCGGAGAGTGTGTCAGAAAACAATCTGGGGTATGGGTTTCTGATCTCACCTAATAAAGATGTCCATCTTATTGAGGTATACCAACTGACTACGTATGAGGAATGATACAAGGTATCGAATCCCCCTATTATGACAAAGTGTCATGACATCTGAAATGGATTCCATGTATATCAACAAGTTTGGATACCAGTTGATTGTACCGCAAGGCATTGTGCCTATTGGTACTAATAAGTCTTCAAGGAAGACATACATGGATGGCAACATACCAACGTACAAAGCTAGGCTTGTAGCGGAAATGTATCGTTATCAACATTGTGTTGATTACGATTCAACCTTTTACCTGTTGCCATGGTAAATCCATTTGGATAATGCTTGCCAATGCTGCATGTTTCATTTATGAAATATGTCAGCTTAACGGGAAAATCGCTTTCTTGAAAATGAAACCTTTTGGAGGATGTTTACAACATCCTGGCGGTTTTGTCGTACCTAAACTAGAAAACAAGGTTTGCAGGTTATTCGATCCATGTTTGGATTGAAGCAAGCATTAAGTTCTTGGAATTGTCGTTTTGATGTAATCATAATAGTTTATGATTTAATTCAAAACGAAATGATTCTTGTGTATATAAGGAGGTTAGTGAGAGCGCACTGACAGTGGTTGTCCTATAAAATAATGATAATATGTCATTTCTTGGAAATGATATTCCCATAATATAACTATCGGCGAAAGCTTGGCTTTCGAAAAACTCTCCGTGGAATCGTACATTGAAAAATGTACGCTACCTGGTGTGTCATACGCTTTGAGCATATGGATTCACAAACAGGCCAATCCAAGTGATAGTCACTGGATTGATGTTAAGAACATCCGTTAGTATCTTAGAGAACTAATGATGTTGTCTTAGTCTATGGAGATGGAGAACTTGAAGTGACTGGGATCAATGTAGCAAGTTTCCTAAACCGATAAGACGACTATAAGTCACAAACGGTACTATACAATTTGAATAACGGAACAGTGAGCTGGAAATCTTCCAAGCAAGATAGATACTGTTACCGAAAAACAACAATGCGGGTTAATGCTGCAGCTGAGGCGGCAATAGAAGCCATTTGGGTCGATAATAAATCTAATTAGATTAGATATAGTTCGTTAGCAGCTGAGCTAGGCGTCAGCACAAGCTAAAGAATTAATGGTCTCATCAACGATCCAGATACATACTTCGACTATTCATCTGATTCCTTCGGATCATACATCGTGGCGATGTGATGATCGAATAATATCGCATCGATAAGATGCAATCCTGCTAACGAAAGCCTTTTCTCAGTAATTTGAGCCAACTGTATATAGTTCGGGTGTAAGACACTCGAGTGACTGGCTATAGGCCAAGTGGGATTTTTGGACAATTATGACCCATAGTGTCACTATTTGTACAGATCATGGTGTTGTGTGTACAATTAACTATGTGACAAATGAGATTGCACTCTTATCATTTGTGATTAGATCACCTAGATGTATAAATGATGATGAGAGGTCCCTATGATTTGTTCCTGGACGGAGAATGATATGAGACAGTATCAGTCCACGAAGAATAAATCATTAAATATCCCTAGTCATAGTATTATCGATATTGGACATCGATAAATACGTAAAAGACTAGTATTACACTTGTGCGCGTTGTGAGGGCACAACGACATAGTTCTCATATATTTGGGTATAGGATACTCATGGAAGTGTAATAAGAGGTTGTGTTTCACCGATGGTACGGGAAATAGCTTCGCTCTGGATAGACCCCCTCGGAATTCCATTGGTAGTATGACTATGTGTCTATGGAAGTCCGAAATCAGGGTAGGTGTATTTGGTTTTAACTTGAGACTTGCACCGCTAATAATTGCGACAATCAATATACTTTGGTTGAGGTCGTCCAGGGCTTTAACAGGTTCTGTGTACGCCAATACTGGGTATATTGAGAATCGTAGTGTGTTGGGTGTGATGTCAAGACGGAAGTGTCACTCTAGTCATATGGAGATGATGGTCACGTAGGATACGGGACTGGTTCTCTTAAATGCTGCAGCTATCGGGATATTATGACTAGGTCATATTTATCCGATTATAGAGACTAGTCTCCAGACATCCGACATGTTCCTTGTACGGGGCAGACATAATTCCAGCCCCAGGCCTAGCACGTGATCATCCGATACTGGACAGAAATACACAATACTACGTATACTACGTCTGATATAGATCCTTTATTCCTGTAAGGATGTTTTCGGAGAATTGGGTAGGAATGGCGCTTCACTAGAGGCCAACCTTGTCTTGTAAATCGGTATAAACGTAGTACGAGGTACTTACATGTTCGGATAGTCCGACGACCGAATTTACTGCCAACATATCCGGGGATCTCATGGGTCGCTTCCCAAAGATTCACCGATGACGTATGACTCGCACTCTAAATTAATCTGGGATTAATTAGAAGAGACAGAAAAATAATCTGGGATTAATTACGGAGATATTTTATCTAGGATAAAATATCAATTAAAGAGAGATAACGATTAATTTGGAATTAATCGATTATTAATATATTGATATATTAAATGAAATTGGATTTCGACGCGGAATTAAAATTAGATTTTAATTTGGACGAACGAATTAATTTAGAATTAATTCGTTAGCGACATGAATAGTGATTTCGCTAGGCGTAATCATTTAATTACGACGCAATGAAAAATTCATTAATTCGGAATTAGCGAACCCGAGCCCGAGATTATTTGCGAGCGCATTCGCATTTCGAATTCGAGTGCGGCACGTCAAATCAAGCGTCAAATTGCTAGTCGTATCAAGCGTCAAATCACAAGTCACTTTGAGTGATGTGACTTGACAACTTGATGGATTGAGTGATGTGAGTGGTTGGGGCTTTAATGGTTTGACTTTTAGAAGCCAAATTCAAGTGAAATGCATTTGAAATTCAAATGTGTGTATATAATACACAAATTTGACAAACCAAAAACAACTCTCTCTTCTCTCTTTCTCTCATCTCTTAGGGGCAAACTTTTTGGTTTTCTGTTCAGTAAAAACCGAGAGAGTGGGAAGCTTGGAGTGTGATTTTACGGCAAAATCACAAGTGCTAGCACACTTACGAGACATGCGAATGTGATAGGGATGTCCACCCATGAGCCGGGAACCATTCGACGAAGCTTGGAGCTTGACGAAGGACCAAACGGAGGCCAAACCAGTGAGCTGCGCACAGCCCACTGCCGAATGTACAAGGAGCAGAATTTTGAGTTTTGTTGCTTGCCGCGTCGCTCAACCGATCGATGTGAGTATTCCGCAACTTCTTTGATTTGTATTCTCACATTATTCATGCTTATTATTGATCTTGGGACCTTAATAGAAACCGTCAAAGATTGCCTTCTAGCAAAGCGCCATGCCTACTCAATTCTCCAGAAATATCCTTATAGGAATATATGATCTATATCAGGCGTAGTATACGTAGTATTGCGTATTGCGATCCAGTATCGGATGTCACGTGCAAGGCCTGGGGCTGGAAATGTGTCTGCCCCGTACGAAGCACATATCGGATCTCTGGTAACTAGTCTCTATAATCGGATAATCATGACCTAGTCATATTATCCCGATGACTGTAGTACATAAGAGAACCAGTTCCGTATCCTTCGTGATAATCATCTCCACTATTACTGGAGTGATACTTCCATCTCGACATCACACCCAATACACTACGATTCTCAATATACCCATAAGAGGCGTACACAGAACCTGATAAAGCCCTGGACGACCAAAACCAAAGTACATTGATTGTCGCAAGTATTAGAGGTGCAAGTCTCAGGTTAAGACCAAATACACCTACCCTGATTCGGACTTCTATAGACACATAGTAATACTACCAATGGAATTCTGAGGGGTCTATCTAGAGCAAAGCTGTTTTTCGTACCATCGGTAAAACACAACCTCCTACTACACTTGTATGAGTATCATATATCCAAATATAAGAGAACTATGCTGTTATGCTCCCACAACGCGCACAAGTGTAATACTAGTCTATTCCGCATTATCGATGTCCAATCTCGATAATACTACGACTAGGGATATTTAATGATTAAACCTTTATGGATTGATACTGTCTCATATCATCTCAATCCAGGAACTAATCATATGGACCTCTCATCATTTATACATCTTGGTGATCTAATCACAAATGATAAAATAGCATTTTCCTTTGTCACATAGTTAATTTGTACAACAACACCATGATCTGTACAAATAGTGACGCTATGGGTCATAACTGTCCAACACTTATGTGGTGCTAGGTTCCTACTAAGTAGGTCTCACTGTAGTTACAGGTACTCCAATATGTTCAACTTCAGCTCGCCGAATGGTTCTTTGGAAACCCTCTTAGGCTTATTCATGTTCATGTTCACGTTTCCCTATTTAACCAGTGTTAGGTCCCGCTAAGTAGGTCTCATACCCCTACGTCTTGTTTTCTGGACAATTGTATAAAATACCTACTTTTAGTTTATGATTTTCAGTTTAAGTTCAGCTACAACTATGTTTTCAGTTTAGAGTCGATAATTTACAATTTACACTCCATGTTTACAGTATTCAGACCATGTTTACAACATATAGACATGTTCATAGTTTACAGTCATGGTTTACAAGTCATGTTACATGGTTTTCAATTTATGTTCCATAATTTACCGTTTATGTTCACGTGTCATAATTTACAAGTCAGCTTGTATAACTTACATACCATGTTTACAATTTACATGTCATGATTAACGGTACACGTTTCATGATTTCCAAGTAACGTTTCATGGTTACAGTTCATGTTTACAGTCCACATTTTATGTCTTCCACGTGTCATGTTTACAGCGTAAGTTTTCACTATCATATTTACAGTTTACAGCTCATGTTTCCCGGCTCGCGGTCACAGTTCATAAGTTATAGATAAGTCCCAAGAAATACAATTTATGATTTACATTTCATACGCTCACGAGTCAAGTTTCTGGATTTATGAAGCAAATTTGTTTGTACATGTTATGTTAATTTATGCTTAAATTTTCGGTATTCACTCACTAGGTCGTTCATACGACTTACTCTTTCACTTTCAGCTTTGTGTTGTAAGACTACATACATACAGATGATAAGTTTTGGAGAAGATGAATACCAGATGCAGTAATTAGGAACACGGCGTCAGGGTCCACATATTTATAGATTTGTCAAGCTAGGCCATGAGGTCGAATGATGTTTGCACTTATATATCATGTTGTATCAAGTATGCTTCATGTAATTCATTTGTGTTCTTATATCAGACATGCATACATGTATTCAGAATTATTCATTCATAGATCATGATACGTTATACATGTTCATGTCAGAGGCTTATGGAGATGGTGACATTATATCTTGTCCTTTATGTCCTGGATAATTTTGGATGTGATAATGAGTCAAGTCGAGTTTTTGTTAATCGATCTAATTAAATAACTCATTTATTAAACAAATCGATCTCGAACCAAATTGCGAGTCGAATTTGAATTGCAGATGAACGACTCCTCCCATTTACGACCTATATACAATGATCCTGTAGGGAAAGTTGTATTGTATTATCTTAATTCCCAACTGGATCACTAAAGTTATACCAGACGTATTCTTCAATCAAAAGTCCGAAATCAAAAAGTCACCATTATGGATAAAGCCTCATCCTAGCTGTCCGATCAAATCAGCAGCAACAAAAAGACAAAACTTGAAACAGTTGTTTGTGGTCTTGTCTGACTGAAGAATTAAAGGGCAGAATCAACCGTTGGAGTTTGGGAATCCTCAATGTACTGATGAAATCCTGGGAGACAACGTAACAATGACAGACAGGAACGAAGCTAAAAAGAAGAAAAAGAAAAAGGAAAAAGGAAAAAGGAAAAAGGAAAAAGGAAAAAGGAAAAAAGATAAGCTCTTTAATGGCAGTCTTTGTATTCATTCCTCGTCACCCATGTTACAGTTCCATATCCATGGAGGTTCATAAATACAAGCATCTCTCTTTAATTTGATCAAAATTGTGTATGAATTCTTCAGTTCTCTGATCATTGCACACAATATTGAATGGATAACAGAAATGGGTTCTCAGATTCAAACGAGATCAGTAACAACAGCAGCACGTGCTGTATAGCCACAGCCAGTACTGAAACTATCTGTTCACCCGAATCTTTAAACCCTGATATATCAGCTCTTCGAATTCTCTCAAAGAACCTTGAAACAATCTTTGAGTCTCCAGATTTCGACTTCTTTACAGACGCGAAGATTGTGATTTCGACCGGCCGTGAAGTTCCGGTCCACCGTTGCATTCTTTCGGCCAGAAGTGCTTTTTTTAAGGATCTGTTTGGTGGGACTGGGAAAGAGAGGGGACCCAAGTATGAGCTCAAGGATTTGTTGAGGGATTATGAAGTTGGGTTTGATTCGCTTGTTGCTGTTTTGGGTTACTTGTATTGTGGGAAAGTGAAGCCTTTACCTAAAGGCGGGGTTTATGTTTGTGTGGATGATGGCTGCTCGCATGTTGCTTGTAGGCCTTCTGTACAGTTTATGGTGGAGATTCTTTATGTGTCTTTTACCTTTCAGGTTCCGGAGTTGGTGGCTCTTTATCAGGTATTTTGCATTTAGCATTCTGTTGTTTAGTTCTTTGTCAAAATTAGAATGATTTTTATGTCTTCTGTGTAAGCATTTGGGAATTAATTCGGTTCCATTTGATGATGATAGATGACTCTTATCATACGCATAGGGCGCAGAGCACTCCCTGTCATATTCCTGAGCATTGGTGCAATTTCTACTTTTATCGTTTATATAAGTTCCATATTTACGTTAAAAGTTTCCTCTTGCCGCAACAAAATATCTTGAACAGGTAGCAAGCTGGAATGTGAGTCTAATCTGTGTATGAACTTGATATACCATGTAGAATTCTGGTTAAGTAAGATGAGGCTTTGGTATCCTTAATTAAGTGTGTGTAGTTGGCTAAGTTGTAAAAACTTTATGTATCTCCACATAAAGCAAATGGAAATGATGATTGTTTCTGTGGGCAATTGGAAAAGAGTTGGTCTGGTAAATTTTAGGACTAATATATATTTGTTATGTTCGTACTCTGCATGGCTAAGTCATTATCCGCTAATTCTGTTGATGAATGTTCTGTCGGCTGTTTATTTAATTGTAGAGGCACCTGATAGACGTTCTGGACAAGTTTGCGGCAGATGACATCATGTGGTTTTATTTGTCGCAGATATGTGTGGTAAAGCTTGTGAGAAGTTGTTAGAAAGGTGTATAGAGATTACTGTCAAATCGGATGTTGATATTGTAACTCTTGATAAGACCTTGCCACAAACACCTTGTGAAACAAATTGTGGACTTACGTGGGAAATTCAGCATAGGCAGACCTGAAAACCGGGGGTTTCCTGATAAATATGTAAAGAGAATACAGGGAGCGCTAGACTCGGATGATGTTGAATTAGTGAGAATGCTATTGGAAGAGTCTCATACTAATCTAGATGATGCACATGCACTCCACTATGCAGTGGCATATTGTGATGCAAAGACCACTACAGAGCTTCTTGATCTTGGACTTGCTGATGTCAACCTTAGAAATTCAAGGGGCTATACTGTGCTCCATGTTGTGCAATGAGGAAGGAGCCTCAGATTATTGTATCTCTTTTAACAAAGGGAGCTCGGCCATCTGATCTTACATTGGATGGTAGAAAAGCACTTCAGATCTCAAAACGGTTCACTAGGGCTGCAGATTACTATATCCCTACTGAGGAAGGGAAAGCTTCCCCCAAAGATCGGTTGTGCATAGAGATACTGGAGCAAGCAGAAAGAAGGGGTCCCTTGCTCGGTGAAGCTTCTCTTTCTCTTGCTATGGCTGGCAATGATCTTCGGATGGAAATGCTGTACCTTAAAATAGAGGTAATTTTGCACAAGGTTTAAAGTCAAATCCTAGACATACTTCATTTTAGGTTATAGGTTCTAAATCTACATATACTTTTATTTAATTTCCCACTTCTTAATCACCTTAATAACAAATGCTTTTCATACCAAAAATTTCATGGATTTAATTTCTCTGCTCTCGCTCGAGATTTGCAACATAATTTGTTTGTGATATTAATGATACTGGTGAACGCTAACTAGTATATTCATTTGTTTGAAATACTATTATGTTGTGCCCCTCGGATAATAAAGTTATAGGAGTTTGTACTTGAAAGCATATAATGAATGGAATCTAATTTGATTGATTACTGGTAATGATGCTGCATCATGCTACTCATTTGAATTTGATGTCTGGCAAGCAGCAAGAGATACGCCTCTGAATCACTAGTTTACTGTAGACTCATCTGGTCTTATATATGAACACATCTCCCTTCCCAACTTGGCAGGGAATTAAAAAAATTGGTGATTATCTTTGCTAATCTTTTATAATTTATTCCATTTCCACACAAATGGAAATTGATATTTGATATGAAGTTTGTTGCATATTATATTTGACTTGAACATTGTGTACACTGCCCATTATCAGTCATGTGAGACCATTCATTAATATCTTTGATTACTTATGAGAAGGAGAACATTTGTTTACTTTGAACTCATTTTTTTAAAACTAAAAATTAGCATCTAGTAAGAGAGATTCTACTTTTGTGCTCCTTACGTGCAAAATGTGTCTATTGAAGTATGTGGAGTAGTGGTTTTATCTCTCATTTAGAATCTTTTTCTACCATTTTCCTCCATTATTTCTTGTTAGCGTGTCAGCATTGATTGGAGACAATAGCTCCGAAACAGTTTATGGTCTGGGTGCTTCTGTAAGATATTGCTTCTGTTTCCATATTGTTCCTCTTTTATTTTATTGGTTCCAAGACAAAAGTGGAGGATATTATTTGGTGGGATTGCCAGTTGCATTAGGTTATTCTCCTTTTTAATGTCACGGAATTAGAGGAACGATGTTTTGATATTGCAAAATCCCCTCAGTTTCGATTAGTTAATCACGTACAATTAGTTGGAGCATCAATATAAATCATTAAAATCATTTATATCACTTTCATAATTGGATCCTTTTAGTTAAATTTGATATTTGTGGCTTCTTGAACCAGCTTAACACGTTTGTGCTATTTTTGACCTGTTATTTTATCAGTGGCACTGGCTAAACTTCTATTTCCCATGGAAGCAAAAGTCATAATGGATATCGCCCATGTTGATGGCACTTCTGAGTTCACATTAGATGGCATCAACACTAAGAAAATGGCCGGCGCCCAGAGGACTACTGTGGACTTGAAGCATCTAACCAGAATGAAAGCACTGTGTAGAACTGGTAATGATGCTTTACTTTTACCTGCTCTTGACAATATAAGCTGTTATTTAATCAAGAACATGACATCGTTAAATAGAATCGCTACAATTATATATATGCTTAGGCCTGATTATGTTCCTTTATATGTGCAGTGGAGCTTGGCAAAGGCTTTTTCCCTCGTTGTTCAGAAGTACTTAACAAGATTATGGATGCCAATGACTTAAATCAGCTAGCATGTGCAGGGAACGATACTCCGGAGGAGCAACTCCTGAAACGAAGAAGGTACACGGAACTTCAAGAAGTTCTAAGTAAGGCATTTCATGAGGATAAGGAGGAGTTTGATAGGTCTGCTATATCATCTTCTTCATCATCAAAATCAGTAAGGTTTGCGAGACCTACTGAGGGTAAAACTCGCGAATTGGGATAGTTAGGTGTAATGCATTATTTTCTTGCACCGTAGTCATTAGGGTTTTTTCCCCATTGATTACAGGAAGTGAGCAAATAATCTGTAATATTCTCTTGTAATATAGTCATGGCTTTGATGATGGGTTTTTTCCCTTGCTGTAAACATACAGTTAGCAAGTGTAGAGATTATATGATTCAGTAAAGCTTATATTAGTTCATTCATGCATTTTTTTCCTGAATCCAGAGATAGAAAAAATGAAATGGCTTTGCACCTTTAGACCAATCTATATATTCAGACGAAATTAAGCAGTGATAATTAATTTGAAAGCTCACAGTATTTAAGAATATTTCTGGGAAAAAGGGGAAAGAAGGTAAAATAAGCGAGAGAATATTTGAAAAACAGAAATTTTAAACGATGAAAGATATTTTTAAAAAAAAAAAAAAAACTGTTAGACTCCTGGGAGAGTGTCCGGCGCTTATGCCTTCTAAACAGCGTCTAGACGGAAGCAGGATTAGAAGGTTTTATTTTTTTATTTAAAATATTTTATAACTACAATAATTACATAGTATTATAACTACAGTAAAGGGAATCTATTTATTTTCTAGATTTTATTTATAAGAGTATCACTTCTTTTTAAATAATTATAGTCTTATACATCAATTCACCAACTCGTTTTTCTCATTGTCATTTCATCGTCATCTCGTCATCCTCATTTCGTCTCGTCATTTCGCTGATTAGGGCCCAAGCATGATGGAGCACCACCGCCTAGTGCTCCCGATTCCTTGGGCGGCCACCTGAATAGATTTTTAAAACATTAATTAAAAGTAGAGCTTAACAAAAATTAAGTTAGAAGTCTTGCAGAGTCAAATTTGGAAAGAAATTGATAAGTGTGTGATCTAGGTCATTGTTTCTTTGAGAATATTAAAAAATTAAAATTTCCATCACCTATCACTTGTAAATACAAGCAAAGTTTAGGAACTGTAAGGGCCAAATTTGGGTTGGGGATCCAAATGTCATTATATCTCAGACCCACGTATCAGGGATTCAAATGTCATTATATCTCACACCCACGTATCATAATTGCGCCAAAACATGACCAATGACATTTATCTGGCTTAGAATGGCGTTGTGGGCTGCCATCGATACCCAATACACATGAATCTAGTCACTAAAAGACGAGTCTTCACATGACTCACATGTATGGCCCACGAGCTCGTATGCTCACAAGGGTAAGAGGCATATGCAACTTGAAAGGCCTCTAAAGAACCATAAACAATGTTATGCGGTAGTAGACATTATTTAGCACTAATCATTTTCCAACAATGAAACTACGTATTTGGACCAATCCAAATATAAATGGGATTATACCTAATCCCAAGACATCTAAGTATTCCTAATTCAATCCCAACTCCATTATCATCTCCTAAAAGGATTGGAAATCAAATATTCCAATGAATCCTAAACCAACTAAGAGACTACTTTACAGCCTATAAAATGAGAGGGGGTCCAAGGGATTGAAGCATTCACCCATTATTGATGACTCAACATTCGTCATTCAAATTCAGACCCTCACACTCGAGTTGCCTTGTTTCTTCTCCCCTTTTGCTCGTCACCATCATTGACTTGAGCATCAGAGTGTCTACGGTGTCCGCCACATCGGTGGATAGCTACTCTACGCTCCATTTGTCTTTATTTTTAGGATCGTTGGAACCTCCGTCATATAAATTCTCGATTGTAGGCCGAAGATGAAATTCAGCGTCTACAGCGACATTTAATCTTCTTTTTAAAACTTTTTTTATCTTCTTTAATCGTTTTCAACTAATATGATATTTGACCAACTTTTCCTTTCTCTTCTTATCATTGTGTACAAAATTAAGTTTAATTTAATATATTTTGTGAAAAAGTTGACGTTAAGGGGTGAAGTGTTTATGGTAGACCCAGTCACGGTTCCGGTTCGGAATCGAAATCGAAAAGGAACCGGATGGTTCTGGTTCTTTCCAGTTCCGGTTCAGGAACCGGAACCGATTCTGTACGGTTCGATTAGGATTCCCACCCTAGCCGAACCATTGGAACCGTTCGGTTCAAATATAATTACATAATTTTTTTAATTTCAAGCTATTTACTTTATTTTTAATTTAAGTTTTAAATTTAATATAATAAAATTCAAATAAATAAATTTTTTATTAAATTTATTTGGTAATAATATCTCATTACAATTTTTTTAATAATTATTTTCCATTTTTTAAAATTTTAAAAAAATAAAATAATGATGCGTTTACATACTTGTAATCGGAATGAGATGGAATCGGAATGAAATAGAATCGGAATAAGCTGGAATGGGAATGGTAAATCGGAATCAGAATAAGTTGTTTACATAACTGTAGGAATCGGAATCGGAATGAAGTAGTATTACCATTGATGTGTTTACTTTGTCCAATAATCGGAATGAATTGTTAAAAAGTTACAAAAATACCATTAGTTATAATTATATATTAATTTGTTATTTATTAATTATTATTAATTTTTGATGTATTAAATTATTCAATATTTAATTATTATTTTATTAAAATATCAAATATTATTTTATTATTAAATATTATTTATTATTTATTATTTTATTAAATTAAGTATTACTTTATTATTAATTATTAATGTATTAAATTACTAAATATTAAATATTCTTTATTAAAATAGTAAATATTATTTTTATTAATTATTGATTAATTATTAATATATTTTATTTATTATTTATAAATTAATATTAATTAATTATCTTAAAGGTAATATTGTAATTTCCCATTAATAATGGGAATGTGAATCACATTCCCATGGGAGTGGTGGGAATGAGATTCTCATTCCCCATTCCCAAATATGTGGGCCCCACTCCTATTCTCATTCCCATTTTTATTCTATTTTAGGAAGTAAACAACCTTATTGGAAATGATTCACAATCTTTCATTCTCATTGCCCTTAAGTAAACACACCATAAAAGAAAACCGGTACCAAATGGTTCAGTTCCGCTTCGATTCCAGTACGGTTCCACAAGTGTGAAACCGAACGGTTCGAAACCGAACCAAACCGATAGCCAGTTCTAATTTATGGTGCATGTGGGTTAAGAGACAGTAAAAAAAAGATTAATTGTTGATGGGTTAACGACATATTTATAGAGAATTTCTCATTCCTCTAATTTAATGAAATTAAACACCTCTCATATTTAATTATAAAAATTACATTTTATTAATTATAAATTATAAAATTTCAAACAAATATCCACATCACCTATTGTTCGCACAATTTTTCGTTAGTATGCGTGTAAGGTTCAAACCTCCTGAGACACAGTCCCAGAAAGAGGTGATTGATTCCAAGAAAATGCCTCCAAGTGGCTCAAGCACACAGATTACAGCCCTAAAGATTACAAAGCTATGAATTTAAACTACTTGCTCATTTTGAGTCTTTTTATTCTGTTTTTTTCTTTTTCTACTTCGCTACACTTGAGCCTTTTATAGTGTATGGTCCCGCTAGCCGCTCAAGCGGTTTCGCCATCTTCCGCCCATTAAACCCCCCATGTTTCCTGCTCACGTGTAACTGTTGGATCATGCGCGCAACTGCTGGATCATGCGCGCAACCGCTAGATCGTGCATGCAACTACTGGGTAACTTGCTAGATCGTGGGGGTTACTACTAGTCTGTACAATAACCGTTAAGTGTGCCTCCTCATTACTGGCCAACCGCATGGTACTCTCGCATGTTCGTTCTATTTTCATCTTGTTGGAAGGTTTTTTCCTTCGTTCTTCATAATTCTTTACCCATTCCTCGAATCGTCCTGAGTTGAGTCTTTCTGAGTCAATTCATTCTTCCTTCTTCGTCCAGAACGACGCCATGACTTTTCGTCCTCAGATATGTCATGCATTTTCGTCATTTGATATTTATTTTTCTGTTAACACCTATGTTTCAACAAAAAGAGAATAAAAATGCTTATTATGTTCATACGAGCTCAATTATCAATGTGACTAAGGTACATACAACATAACTTTCAGTTATTAATATTACTTATTTATATTTTTTAGGTACCAAAGTTACAATATTTTATTTAAAAAACACATTGAGATCAATACATTTACAGTGGCAATCACTTTTCAAGTTCCTAAGCCACAACAATCTATATATATAATAATCTAAATATTCAATTTGCTTATCAGTCACGTGCTAGTCAAAAGTCTTATAAAAATTTTATGAAGATAAAGCAAATTCAAATTTCAATTATTATTCTCTAATTACACGATTTTACATGGGTTAAAAATGCACGGTCAACAAACAACATTTAGTCAATAATGTGATTAACGGTCAATAATATGATTGAGGGTAATAATATGATTGACAGTCGAGAGTAAGTTGAAATTCCTATAGATATAACATGATAAACATGAATAACCCAATGAGTCACTACATGGAAAAAAAAAAAAAAAAAAAGCATACCTTGATAGTTAAAAATTGTCATCTGAGGGGGGTTATGACATATTTTATATCTATTATCGTAGGTGCAGTCACTCCCACTCTATTTCACTAGGGAAACTCTTATATTATGACTCAAGTTGCTTCAACCTAGAGAAAACATTATTATATTGTAATGCAATGGAAAGCATTATATATGTGGAATTCCATCTGGTGGCACTATCAAGAGCTAGATTTTTACTACATGTACTATTCATCCTAAGTAGTTGTTCCTCAAATTTTTCTTTCCTCTTAGCACTTGCTGTCCAAAAATTAACACTTCTCGAATTTTCATAATCACATCACCGATAACACTCAAACCATCCTTGATAATCAAATTTTAAATATGGCAGTGCAACGTACGTGACACAATTTGCCATGCATGATCAATCATTATTTTCAAGATTTTTTAACAAATACTTAATCATATGATCATTAGTACTGTAATTATCAACAGTCAAAGCAGAAATCTTACGATCAAGATTTTGTTGTATTAAACAACGCACCAAAGTATCAGATAATGTCTTATATGGTGTGGAGCAAGTACATATATAAACCTACAAAAAACAAATAAAGTCATTATAGTTTGCTTTATTACCTATAAATTTAGCAATAATGGCAATATAAATAATTAATATAATATGCGGTAATTAAATAAGCAATTAATTAATTAAAACTAAAAATAGACCTAAAAATTTGACTTCGTAAAGTCCAAGAGTCGTCTATATAATGTGTGTAAGTGCCATATATCCTTACGTTTGTGTGCTTGATGTCCACAGTCTGTTGTAAAGGCGATCTTACTTGAAATACTCACCACATTAGTCCTCTCCAATTGATACATATCCATTACTTCCCTTTTAATAGTATTACGAGAAACATCCTTCCACATTGGATTAAGAGAAGATTGAACTTTTCTAAATCATCGATGCTCCACACAGCTTAAAGGGTACTCATGCAAAACAATCATATCTGCAATATTCTTCCTTGTGACATTCGGATAAAAAACATAAGTCTCAACTTTGGCATTTCCTTCTCCATCTTTCACCACTTTCAACTTACCCGACAAACATTTTTCAAATTCCATTTGTTTTCGATTTGGACAAGTTCGTATATGGTCAAGTAAATGTCGAGTTCCATCTGTTGCTCGTGCTACAAGCTCTGCCTTGCAATAATTGCATACCGCTTTCGGTATCCCCATCATAATTTGTTTTCCATTTGCGACCATGCTTAAGAAATTCTCCTTTTTTTTTATTTGTAGGCTTCTGAATATCATTTACATGCACATTGTCTAATTTGTCATCTACATCTACAAGTGCTGGTATTTGAGTTGACATCATAAACCTACAATATTATTTTAAAAAATTGAACAAATTAATTTTTTACATAACTCAACAGTAAAAATATTTTGGGATTAAAATTAAATCACCCACATCCACATACATCTAATGATCAACACATGTTATTCAAAATAGTAAAATAATAAAAAATTATCGCATTTACATCTTGCAAAATCAAAACTATAAAATGAAAAAAAAAAATATTGAGAGAAGTTTACCTGAACTGATCTGATGAGTGATGAGTGATGAGTGATTGTTGTGTATTGAAAAACTTTAAAAATGTAAAAGGCTTCAATGAAAGGGAATTCGTCAGAGTTTTAAATTTTTAATACCACACTTTTCATATTCTTGTCTTCCCAATGTGAGTGGTACTGGAAAGTTGGTAATTGTTAAGTGGTAGATGAGTTGGATAAATGATAATAAATAATGTTTTTCCTATTTTTATTTTAATAAGTAATTAATTTTTTTGACTAAAAAGTTAATAATTAAAAAGTCAGAGTCAATAGGTTTATTGAGCGGGTACGGGTTAGAGAGTCTTATTCCCGTACCCGGCCCGTATACCTAACGGGTATTAAAAATTATTCCCGCACCCGATCCATTTTTAAAAATGATTGCTAATTACCACCCCTAACATATCTGGCCCCATGAGGCCCACATCCCCACAGGGATTTTTGCCATCCCCAACGAGAATAGTTCATCACAATTTATTTTTGGCACCTTTTTAAAAAATTTTGGCGGGAATATTCAAACATTTCGGCGGGAAATTTGATTTATTTTTGAAAATTTTGATGGATAATTTAATAATAAAATTCAGTCATGATATGTGACCATATATTTCTGTCACATGATATTATATTTTATCACAATATGTGACAATATATATTTTTCATGAAAAATAATCCCTGAAAAAATATATAAATAACAAAAAAAATCTATAATTACCTCAAAAGGGCAGCGACGGAACAACCACAAGGTTATGAACTTAGAAGGTCTGGTAGGGAAAGATATGAGCCTGAAAGATATGGTTTCCATATTGATAAGGAACATGATCAGGTTATTGATAATGATGATCCCACCAGTTATGACGAAGCAATCTGTGACATTGATTCAGTCAAGTGGTTTGAGGCCATGAAATCTGAAATAGACTCTATGTATCAGAATCAAGTCTGGGACTTGGTGGATGCACCTGAAGGGATAAAACCCATAGGCTGAAAGTGGATTTACAAAGTTGTTTGATTTGTGTCCTAGAGATTCATGTATTGTAAATGGAATTGATTATTGTAATAATAATAAATGCATTATTCATTTTATCAAAGTTGTTTGATTTATATCGCATATTGTCCAATTGTCTTGTTTACCTTGATTACTATTGTACCTTCAGCCTTAGTGTATGTTTGATGCACAAGAGGATTTAAGTCTGAAGTTAGTAATCCAAATAGTCCATAGAGAGCAAACAAATATGGTTACTTTGTTTGTGGTTTATCTATAGCTGCGGTCAATTCTATACTTGTATGACGACCTTGATCCGGGATCGTTCATGTAGTGACATGGGAATGGAGGCACCTTCTATGATGAGATCATATAGGACTGGACTCAGATAAATACGAATTTTTTTAATATCCGTTACCGAAGAAATTCATTTATCTAATAGATGGTCATATATAGATTCGATCTTAATCCTGAGTGTACTACGAACTCTTGCATGATAGGCTATGTCCTTTGATTTACTATGGTGAGTCTGGTGTTGCATCCCGGCAATAACTACGTATTTTGGGATATGGTTTGGTATGTAGCTGTGAACGTTTTACATAGATATGGAATTCACTCCTTCTTACGAGAAGCAGATGAATATCTCTTTAAAAGTTGATTCGGGACTTGAACAATTTGAGCGCTCAACTTTTCTATTGCGAATAGAAGTTTTATATTCATAAATGTTATGAATTAATTATTCATTATAAAATCAATGGTGCTTAAGAGACAAAATATTTAGAGGGGTTTAACAGACTTATGACCCGGTTCTATTTATGAGATATTTGTGAAGGGCTGTATCCATATGTAATGACTATATCGATCCACACTAAAGTTGTTCGGTTTATTTAATCCATCTACGGTAACGGGAGTTCAACTTCGAGCTTTTAGTGGAATAACACGGAGTTAATAATTCGTAATATTTTATTAAAGAGTTTAATTAATATTTCGAAATTATTGGAGCTCGGAACCGTAGGTCCATTTGGTCCCCGTGCTAGCTCGATTAACTGTAGCAAACCTAATATAATTAGATTGTCTAATTATATGCTCACGTTATATTTATTATATATTATTAATGAGATTAATAATATTTATTGTCACAAATGAAAACTATGTATGTTAAATTAGTTTAACTTAATATTTTCTAGAATTCTTTGATTATGAGATAATCAAGTTAGTAATAATTATGAGATAATTACTACAACATAATTGAAGGTAAATAAATCATTATAAATATATTGATTTTTATTTACCATTGGAGACAAAGCCATATGGCTTACCATGTCATCCAAGCAATTATGTCTATTAGTTGGATACACATAATAGTTTTGTCATTAGCTAATGCATTTTATGTTTTGGTATGGCCTCCACATTTATGTGTTTGCCATTGAAAGAAAGCATTGAATGCTTAATGACAAAGCCATTGTCTTTAACTTAACAATTCTTATGCTTTGGTATGGCATTCACATTTTTGTGTTGGCCATTGCAAGAAAGCATTAGATGCTTAATGACAAGGTTAGTTGGCTTGTGTTAGAGAATATAATATCTACCATTTCTCTCACTTCCTAAGGTTAACATTTTGCATTCATTCACACAATTGTTGTGAGAAAATATTTGAGAGAAAATAGAGAGAGTTATAACATTCACAAGTGCTGTGAAATTCCTAAAGCCAAACACCATTGTGACATCCTAAAATCTCTAAATAGTTTAGAGGTTTAATCTTTGTGAGTGAAGCCCACACTTCGATTTGTTGGTTTCGAGTTATAGTTCGGAAGATCGAATGGTTGATCCAAGTGTTGGACACCAAAGGATTGATCTTGGCTACTACAATAAAGAGAGAAGGCAAAGAAAATTTTGAAGATCCATACCGAACCCCGGTGACACCACAAGCAACTTTCGCTACGCAAAAGGAAACAGTTTCCTACATGAACTTGAAGATGCTAGAACTCAGTTGTCTGTATTTTCTAGTGGGAGTAAGAAAGTGGACCGTATGTTAGGTATTAGTTCTGAACCTAACTGTGATAAGGCGTCTGCATCTAGAGCAATGCCTAGACCTCTTAAACATGACTTAGGTATGAAGCATGTTGAGTGCAGTCATGTGATTCCTTCGTTTGTTCCTCATCTTGTGACCCAACCTCGATCTACAGGTGTTGTGGGTAAACCTCGCTCTCATCCGAGGTTTGTGCCTGTATGCCATCACTGTGGCAAGGCAGAACACATTAGGCCTGAGTGCTTCATGTTTCACAAACAAAAGAAGAGGCCTAAGAGTGTGTCTCCTAGATTTGATTCTTCAAATCTAATGTCTCAAGTTTCTGTACTAACCAAACAAGCTCAATCCCTTAGTGAGAAACTTGCAATGTTAACTATGAATTCTCAAGTGGAATAGATTCCTAAGAAAATTTGGGTGAGGAAGCAAGATGTCTTCTCATATACTTCTGAATGCTTTGATCCTGACAGGCATGATGAGAGTACACTCCGGTGTAACTATTGCTAGAAGTTGCATTTATATTTCCCATTGCATGTGTGTGTGCGTGTGTTTTATGTTTTTTTTTTTGCACGTTTATTTTCTTTTCACTGCATATGGGTGTGTGTGTCTTGTTTTTGTTATGTATTCCTTGGTATATAGGATGGAAACCCGGACATAAATTTCATAGCCGATTCCGAATGGACGGTAGTATGATCTGTACTCGGGATACAACTCCACGTACCATTGGATATTGTCAAGCCATGTTGTGTCTTTAATTTTGTGTTTTAAAACTGAAAAATTCAAAAAAAAAATAGAAATTGGAAAAGACCAAAAATATGTTTATTTTTATGACTTGTTAGAGCATGAATAGCATGTGCATGTGATCTTTGTATGTAGGATATATGATTATGCATGTATGATATGCTGTTATTTTTTTTTGATGATCTATATGCATATGTGTGTGTGATAAAAACTCTTGGTATATCATGTGCTTGCGATTCACATACACGATTTTATTATGTCAAGGCTTGGTCGCATGTATGAGTTTTTGGACTGGCAATCTAATTGCTACCATACTTTGTTTACTGAATAGTGTGACCTTTGACTAGATGACTTTGCTATCCCCTTTTGCAAAAGTAAAAATAAATATATTTTTTTAAAAAAATAAGACTCAAGTGCAAAAGAGCCAATGTGGCCAAATTCAAAAGATAAGGGAAAAACCCTTCACTCGAAAGAGTTGTTAAATATGAGCTCATGATATTTATGGGGTAAACAATATAACATGCAACCAATGTTGCTTATTTTCAGGTCCTAGTGGTGCTGGGTTTGAACACCTATTTTATGGACTTGGTTTGTTTAGAGATGGATTTCTTTGGCTGTGTCCAGCTCATAAAATAAGGTCTTAAGCCTTGATCGTTGTGCACTTTATTTTCCACGCAAGTGTTTGATATGCTTTGGTGTTTATGTCATATGCATAAGTGTGTATTTAGCTACTTTTAAATGATGCATATTGTTTCATGTCATAAACAGCTGAATACTGCTTGGTTATCATTTTATCTTGCTTGAAATGTTATTTCAGTCAGTTTTGACAGGATTTTTTGTTTATCTCATTGTGTGCTTGTATATGCTTCATATCACTGCATATCATTTTTTTTTTGCATATCATTGAGTGTTTACTTCTCGTTTGATTATTTATTTACTAACTGAGTTAGCCTGTTAGTGAGGGGGAGTAAGTCATGTTTGTGTGTACTCTTGCATGTGTTTTTCTCCTGTTGTTTATCATGGTACCTTCATCCTTTGACATTTCGTGACAAAAAGGGGGAGAGTAGCGTAAGGGGGAGTAGTAATGTAGAATATCCTTCTGATATCTCTGTTTTAAGGAGAGTTATAATTAAGGGGGAGAAGGATATCTACATGTACATGCATGAGTTTTATACATGTTTTATGTTATACTTGATAATCTCAATGCTTTTCACGGTATATTGTTGTTTGTGGATGTTTCAGGTAAGCAGGTTATTTTCTGCGGTGGCATTAATTTCAAGACTACTTGGTTAGGTATTAGATCGAGTCATATTGTAATAAGTCACTGTCTTGATGGTTGACAGTTGACTATTTTCTTTTTGGTTCTTATACGGTAGTCTTTGTATTAGGTAGTGTTTTTGTCACGGAATGCTAAAGGGGGAGATTTTTAGCACAATTTTTTATTGGCAATGTCCATTACAAAACAAGTTCAATTGAGTTGTAATGAGTCTTGAAGATCTCGGAGCAATTGGACAAGTATTTGGACAAAATCTGATGGAGTTATCCAAGCGATATTTACTCTTTTGAATATTCCAGAATATTTAGAGATCCAATTGATATGAGGTCAGTTGCATTGGAAAGTAGACTTGAAGACGATCGCGTACATATAAAGAACTCATGATTTGGCCAAGGGATGAGAAAGTTACAAGCATTTTAAGTTGCACTTGAAAACCAGTCCGCAATCCGCGTTCGTGTGGCGTTCGTAATTGAGTTCGAACGTTTTCGAGGCAGAAACTTTGTGTTTGAAGTGCGTTCGAACGTACCTGCGTAAGTAGGTTATCTTAGACACATTTTTAAGCCAAAATAACACTAGGAAACCCTTTTCCTTTGGCCCTACCTATATAAACAAACATTGAGCCACATTCCCCAATGGTTGAAAACATTTTCCTTTCCTTGACCCAAAATCTCTCAAAACTTTCAACCTTCTTGATTCCACCATTGGAGACTTCTCTTCATCTTATTGTCTTCTTCATTAATGGTGTGAATCCATCTTTGATAAACCTTCAACACAACATAACCAAAATTCCTAACCCTTCAGAGTTCTTAGGAGGAAGTTTGGTAGTCGGAGTTCCGACGTCAGAGGTGATACAATCTACTCAGAGACTTCAGAGGTTCTGAAGAAAATCGTGGGTCGTGGGCTTGAGGAGTTGCCTTGAGTTCTTGCAGTATTGAGGTACTTGAGTCGGTGGAGTTGCCACCATAGGTCTTGACCATCGCTGTAAGTTTTTCTCTATATAGTGGATTGGGCTAGTAGCCGATATACCCAGAGTGGTTTTTTACTCGCACGAGTTTTCCACTTCGTCACCAAAATTATTGTGTTGATTTTGTGTGGTTTGATTTATTTGCTGCTTTACTTTTTATTATTTATTTAATATTTGCAGCATATTTTATTTGTTGTTTATTGTGGTTGCTTGTTGAGATTTCATTGTTACAATAATCAGGACTTGTCATGTTTATTGTGTTTAATTCCGCATAGGATCAGAACATTAGGATAATCGTGAATTTTCACATATGATACAAACTCTTTCAAAAACAACAAAAACAATAATATATTAACAATTTTGAACCAACCAAATATTTCTTTACAAACTCTATGATCTTGATAGACATACATATAGCCAAACAGTAAAATTAAAGTGAATTTACCACTCCTAAGGGTCAACAAAAAAAAAAAAAATTGTGAATCATTTTCATTTTGTAAATGTTTGATTGTGTCTTCTAGAGTAGCCTGTCAAAAAATGTGAACTTAATGTGCTACACATACACTCATGCGCAAAAGAAAAAGACTCATAAAGATCAAGATGGTTAAATATATCAAGAAATTTTTGTAAAATAACTAAAAGATAGCAGATATCCCCAAAGAATAATGTCATTTTATTTTATTTTTTACTTTTTACCTCTATCTGTATATGAGTTTCTCTTTCATTTTGTAATAGGTTGACTGTCTCTTCCAAAAATAGGTGGTATGAACTGTATGGCTAAGAAGAGAGCCAGCTCTCTTTGTTTCTCTTTTATCTGAAAATGTACAAATTGTTTTTTTTTTTTTTTAAGTGGAGATTTCTAGGCAATGGATAAAATTGAAAATTCAAACAACTGGCCCCTCTGCTATAAAGCTAATACACCAAATGATGCACCCACATGAGCCATTGAAGTCACCTCCAGATGAAACAAGTTTTTAGATCCGATACTGTACTTGTGTTTTGTCAACTATCAATTCAAAAAAGCATTCAATGGATATACACATCTGACATAGTTTGATAAGAATAATCTTTTCTATACTGCAGAGAAAACTACAATGCGATGGAGGTATCACATCATCCGTGTAATAATTCAATAATTATTATCATGCATGCTAAAATATTAAAATTATTAAAAAATGAATATGAAGAAATCATACATGTCATTTATTAATTTGTTGATGATATCACGTCACTCATGTTTCTGTTACACTTTACTCCTACACTAAGACATCAGTCATCACATTATAAAATGTGTCCCTGGCTATAAAGATAAGGGTTATATTAGAGCACTGATTAAGAATATATTTAAGGACAGTTTTGACATCATTTTTATGGGGAATGAAAAAAATTATCAAATCATTAATGATTTTTTTTTCCATCAAAATTTTTCTTAATTGAATTCTTAACGAGTGCCATAAAAACATTCGTTAGCATTTCCCTAAAGATAATACACTAGATCCAATAATGTACTTCTGCTGTGTCAACTATCAATTCAAAAAAGCATTCAATAGATATTATAAACATCTGACATAGTTTGGTAAAAATAATATTTTCTGGGTATTGCTACAATACCTTTGGGTATCAGATACCCAAGGGTTGGGGGAATTAAAAAACAAAAAAAAATGAGAGTAACTGGTTGCCACTGCCGGTTGCAACCAGTTACTCTAAAAAAAAATAATTTAAAAATAATTTTTTATTATTATATAAATTATAAAATATTCATAAAAATAAAATTATGAAAAGAATTTATGGTAAGTTTTTAAAAATTTATTTTTAAAAAATACTGAAAAAAATAAAATAATATAAAAATTTATTTTTTAATAATATTGATAAAATAAAATAATATAAAAATATATTGCATATTTATTGGTCAAATTGCATGTTTAATGGTAGAAGTTGCATATTTAACGGTCATAGTTGCATGTGTGATTTTCAAGGCAGATGCAATTGCATGTTATTGCTAAAGTTTCATGTTCAATGGTCTTGGTTTGCATGTTTATTGCTAAAAGTTTCATCTTCGAAATATTGCATATTTATTGGTCAAAGTTGCATGTTCAATGGTAGAAGTTGCATATTTAACGGTCATAGTTGCATGTGTGATTTTCAAGGCAGATGCAATTGCATGTTATTGCTAAAGTTTCATGTTCAATGGTCTCGGTTTGCATGTTTATTGCTAAAAGTTTCATCTTCGAAATATTGCATATTTATTGGTCAAAGTTGCATGTTCAATGGTAGAAGTTGCATATTTAACGGTCATAGTTGCATGTGTGATTTTCAAGGCAGATGCAATTGCATGTTATTGCTAAGTTTCATGTTCAATGGTCTCGGTTGCATGTTTATTGCTAAAAGTTTCATCTTCGAAATATTGCATATTTATTGATCAAAGTTGCATGTTTAATGGTGGAAGTTGCATATTCAACGCTCATAGTTGCATGTGTGATTTTCAAGGCAGATGCAATTGCATGTTATTGCTATAGTTTCATGTTCAATGGTCTCGGTTTGCATGTTTATTGCTAAAAGTTTCATCTTCGAATATTGCATATTTATTGATCAAAGTTGCATGTTTAATGGTGGAAGTTGCATATTCAACGCTCATAGTTGCAGGTGTGATTTTCGAGGCAGAAGCAATTGCATGTTATTGCTAAAGTTTCATGTTCAATGGTCTCGTTTTGCATGTTTATTGCTAAAAGTTACATCTTCCAAATATTGCATATTTATTGGTCAAAGTTGCATGTTTAATGGTGGAAGTTGCATATTCAACGCTCATAGTTGCAGGTGTGATTTTCGAGGCAGATGCAATTGCATGTTATTGCTAAAGTTTCATGTTCAATGGTCTCGTTTTGCATGTTTATTGCTAAAAGTTACATCTTCCAAATATTGCATATTTATTGGTCAAAGTTGCATGTTCAATGGTGGAAGTTGCATATTCAACGCTCATAGTTGCAGGTGTGATTTTCGAGGCAGAAGCAATTGCATGTTATTGCTAAAGTTTCATGTTCAATGGTCTCGTTTTGCATGTTTATTGCTAAAAGTTACATCTTCCAAATATTGCATATTTATTAGTCAATGTTACATGTTTAATGGTGGAAGTTGCATATTCAACGCTCATAGTTGCAGGTGTGATTTTCGAGGCAGATGCAATTGCATGTTATTGCTAAAGTTTCATGTTCAATGGTCTCGTTTTGCATGTTTATTGCTAAAAGTTACATCTTCCAAATATTGCATATTTATTGGTCAAAGTTGCATGTTTAATGGTAGAAGTTGCATATTCAACGCTCATAGTTGCAGGTGTGATTTTCGAGGCAGATGCAATTGCATGTTATTGCTAAAGTTTCATGTTCAATGGTCTCGTTTTGCATGTTTATTGCTAAAAGTTACATCTTCCAAATATTGCATATTTATTGGTCAAAGTTGCATATTTAATGGTAGAAGTTGCATATTCAACGCTCATAGTTGCATGTGTGATTTTCAATTTTCCAATGGTCTCGTTTTGCATGTTTATTGCTAAAAGTTACATCTTCCAAATATTGCATATTTATTGGTCAAAATTGCAAGTTTAATGGTGAAAGTTGCATATTCAACGCTCATAGTTGCATGTGTGATTTTCAATTTTCCAATGGTCTCGTTTTGCATGTTTATTGCTAAAAGTTTCATCTTCCAAATATTGCATATTTATTGGTCATAGTTATGCGCCCTAGCATAAATATTGAGTGGTTTTTTCTTAAAATTTATGTAATTTTTTGTTTTTCAAGCATAAAATATTTGTTGCATCTTTTAAGGTTGAAAGTTGCATCTTAATGGTTAAATTGCATATTGATGGTGTGAAGTTGCATGTATTAGTTATATTATCGATATTTTGGTGAGATATTTTTAATAAATATATTAATTACATGTGTTATGGTTTAATTTTCATTAATTATATATGTTAATGAGCATGCATATGAGTTGGAAAAAATCGATTCCATATTAAATTAATCAATTTTCTACTTGTTTATTTATGTAAATATTAAATTCGGTTATAATTAATAGTAATTTGGATATTGACTAAAGTTAATGAGCATGGAGGAGAATTTGTTATAAATTTTTTTATACAATAATTTTTATTTCATATCCCTCATATGAAAGGTATTTAGTATGAAAATTAATTTTTACGTTTTATTATTTTCTTTTATCAGTTATGGCTAATTACCTTCGAAAAAATCATATTTCGGATATTAACTAAAGTTAATGAGCATGAAGGAAAATTTATAAATTTTTTGTATAAATAATTATTATTTCACTTAGAAGAAATTTTTTGGATATCTGATCATTTTGGATAACTACTTAAGTTAATGAGCATGAAGAACAATTTTTATATTTTGTTAATAAATGGCTAATTATTTTTGAAAAAAATAATATTTTTCAATTAAGATTCCATTAATTATGGCTAATTACATTTGAAGAAATATATGCATGTTTCATTATCATTATTTAATTTTTATATTTGAAGCATAAAATATTTATTGCATATTTTATGGTTGAAAGTTGCATCTCAATGGTGAAATTGCATATCAATGGTGTCAAGTTTCATGTTATTGGTCATATCTAACTATTACTTTTTATTCAATATCATGTTTAATGCTTCGATTTCGATCACGATTTCGATCTTGATTTCATGTTTAATGGTTATAAGTGAATTCAAAAAGATGAAACATCACAATTGAATGAGCACAAAATTATTGGTTTTGTTACATGTTTAATAATTAAAATAACATGTTCAATGGTCTTACTTGCTCTTCAGGAACGGCTTTTTCTCAAACTTTCTCTCCAGGAGCTATTTCATCTCAAAAAAATAAACTTCCTCTCCATGTAAAGTAGCCGATTGTGGTAAAGTAGATTAATGGAGAAATTGTTGAAGTTATTTTGAGAGCCTATAAATTCAATTATGTTGAGAATTTGTTCGTTTGACAAATCGATGCACAACTTTTAAAAGAATCCCATCAATATTTTTGGAACATCTTCACAGACTTGTTACGAAAACTACACATAGTGCCCTTACTCCATATAACACTATATTCAATATTTAGATTATATGTTTGGATGTTGTAATCAATATGCATCAATATGTTTACATGTTGTAATCAATATGTACCAATATTTTTGGATGGTATAATTTTGGACAGATTTTCAATAAATACATACATAATTTTTAGCCATATTAGACATTTTTTGAGTGTGTAGAAAATACATACATAATTTTTATATGTACAATCCACTGTGATTTTGTTACATGTTTAATAATTAAAATAACATGTTCAATGGTCTTACTTAATCTCCAGGAACAATTTTTTCTCAAACTCTCTCCAGGAGCTTTTTCATCTTTTTCAAAAATCAACAAAAGTCAATAATCACATAATTCATTCTCCATTAGGAAAGATGATAGGAGCTTGCTGCCATTACTTTCATCACAGTAAGCTTGTTGCCATGATGTACAGGAGTACAATGGGCATACCCCTGTAAAGAGTAAAAGCTCAAAACAAGCGAAAACAAAGGAAAAAAAATCCTAATGAGCAACAAAGAATGCACGCCCAAACAACCTGACAGATTTCAAAACATTTAAAAAGAATGGTCCAAATGGCATAGCCGAAAACCCCTAAAATCAGACCCTGAATCACCAGCAGTCTCTGAATCCAGAACTAGAATAACAGACCTTGAATCATCTCACAGAACAGCCCAGCAGCACAACAACTTAAGACAGCCCCCAAGAGATTTTGAAGAGGGAAAACAGCCTCTGAAACCCCTACTTGATCAGAGCCAGCAGACCCTTCTGAAACCAGCCCCTGAAATCCAGCAGCCCTGAGCCAGCAGCCCCTGAGATAAAGGATTTTGCTTTTTTTTTTTTTACTAATATTATTTCCTTCAATCTTAAGATAATAAAGAATACATCAATGTTCATTTTGAGACCCAAGCAAACCATTACCAAACTTACCAACCAAAACCTGCAATTCACTTTGTTTATTTCCCAAGTCTACCTAGCAATAATATCAATATATACCAAATGGGACCAGCTCCAAAATGGGGTTTCTTTATTTTCTTTTCTCTTTTACTTGAGGTAAACTTATAAGGGAATTTTTTATGATCAAATGGAAGCTTGATTACCAAATGCTACCAAGTATCAAGGCTTATCAATTGCCTGCCCAAAGCATATGCAACATAGCTCTGTATCGCTAGCCTGCATTAAAAAAGAACAAATCAATCTCATCTTTTTCAAAATCAACAAAAGTTAAAATAAAAAGTTCACAAAATTACAAGAGGCTCTTATATAGAACCACCCACTCAAAATTATACAAGTGTTTATTTATGGCTAAGATTTGTAGAAATTTTCAGATGCAGGATTTAACAAAGCTACGCAAACTCCGTGTTTGTACTTCAATGAAACTGCATATAGAATCAATATTACATAGAGATAATCATATAACAGTAAAAGCATTAGCAGCAAATTTCTAGGAAACTAAATCAAGAGAAAATACATCAAAAGTGTGCTTTTCTAAGAAAATTGATTGCACGGAACTGGCTTCAAAAGATACAGAGATACAATCAATTGATAAGAATTATAAAATGATCAAATTTGTGTTCTTAAAAGTGCACCTGCTCTAAAATTTCTGGTAATTTGATGACCTCAATTAAATTTACAATAGCATGATAGGAACCAATACAACATTTTTTGCAACTAAACTTTCACAAGACATCCAAATGTGCCATTTTGCATTTATGTTCAAGCTAATAATTTTAGATGGCAATAAAGAAACAATTACATAATGCAATTACAGGAAAAACAAAATAAATCAAAGAATGTGACCAAAAAAGAAAGAAATTAAATATTACCAGCAGTGTACGGATGCATTCAATCGATGACCCTCTAGCTACTAAGTGAAGAGGAGTGCTTCCTGGGCAATTGTAATCATCAATCTATCAATCTACAAAACAAATTTAACGCCTAACAACAATAAAACAAAATCATCACCATAATTTTTACCCATTTCCACCGGCTGAAGCACAAACAAGAGGACAACAATATAGTAAAATATGAACATATTCATACCGTCTTTGACGAGCTACCAAGTGCAATGGCGTCCCTCCTCTGCCATAACTGATGTTCACAAATCTTACATATCCCCTAAAATCTAATCCCAACACAGCAATTTTATCAGCCATTAATAAGCCAAATTTTATCTACTTATCTAACAAATATTTCAATTCTTAGCCTACCAAGAAACGAAAACAGGGCCAGACTGAGCAGCAGAGAGAGTGGCTTGAAGGTAATACGTATGGCCATAATATGCAACATAGTGCAAGCAGGTTTGTCTGTAAAGCGAATCAAACATTAAAATCTATCAAAATCAAACATCAAAATCTATCAAAATCAAACACAAAATATTGCTAAAAACACAACTTGCATGCAAGATTCGAAACAAAATAAAAAACACTAAATGACTAAAATTATAGAGGATGCAGTGTAATCAAGATTTACCAACCACAAAATCCAACGATGGCGTAGAGAATGAAGTGTAGCAGTAACAGAGTTGAACAACAAAGAAATTTGGGGCAAGAAATTAAACAGGATGAAGTGTATCACCAATTTTAGGGCAAGAAATTTGGGGAAAAATTTTCTCTGCTGTATAAGAGAGATCGTGAAAGTGAAAGAGATTTGGGAGAGTTGGAGAGAGAGAAAAGCTTTTATATTTAATAGTTATTACCGGTTTAACCGGTTATTTCTTTTTTTTTTCTTTTTTTTTTAACTGATCGTTGGATCACGGTGAAGAGCCCAGGGGTATCTCATACCCCTGGGTACCACAGACGGACCCATATTTTCTATATCAAAAAGAGAAGATGGTTCATTAATCATTTCCAGGATTAATATTCAATGAGCCATATGAAATTTATATTACTAGAGTATACAATAAAAATTTTAAGAACTCTAATAATTAACAGCTTTTCAACTTCCCTGGATAAGTGAGACATGTATGAAGGAGCAAAAAAAAAGACAAAAAACTTAATTTTCTTTCCATGATGCTTGCTTAAGCAATCACTAAATCACTAACTTAAAATATATGCTTGCTACATGGTAGATAAAGAAACTATGATAACTAATCTCCCAAAATTGTGGATCCCTTTAACTGTGAAGGACACAAGAAATTGAAACAAAGCAAATCAAAGAGAGAAGCCAATGACAAAATCAAATCCATAAAAGGAAAATTATTAAAAAGTACCCCACAATATGAAATATCCTAAAACTTAACATTATTTTATTAAAATACTAAATGTTCCTAATTTATTTTTTTTTCAAATTATCATTCATCATTTTTTGCAAATGATAGGCAACAAGGTGTCAAGCTCCAATTCATATACACTTGCAATCAAACTCTATTTTTTAATTGAACATTCAGGAAATTACTCTGTACAGATTTATGCATCACACAATCCTCTCAAATGCAGCCAACAGAAAGCCAAACTTCAAAAGCACCATAATGTGAAACCAAAATGAAAAATAACATAATTAAAAATCCCTAATTTCTGCCTATCAGAAGGTCAAAACTCAAACAAATCTCAAGTCAAAAATGATAAATTTACTCACACTTTTACTTAATTTTATCACAACTCTCTCACTGTATCTACAGTGAATTACTGTAGTTCACTGTAGTTACAGTTCACCTGCTGACAATATGACACCATCTACTAACTAACGAAACTATTTTTCGCCGGGAATATAGATGAAGCATCCACATCAACATTGGTATTATCTCAAATTTTTAGATGCAAACAAGCTATCTAGTGTTGCAAAATTGATGTAAAATGTACCGATTAGGAAGTCAAAGACAAACCATATGATGTATATACACAAATAAAATCAAATTAATATATCATTTCAATTATCAAACATCAAAGCATTAAGTAGGAGATACAACAAGAGCAAATAAATAATTAAACTGTCAGTAAATTTAGATCTAAACTAATAAATGAAGACCTACTAGGATCAAACAAACTTATTAGACATATGATCTTAGGTAATGAAATAGATTTAATTAACATTCTTGGTTCAGTGGAAACTCTTTAAGATAAGTGTTTTTGGGGGGTCCAAGTCACAGGTTTGAAAATTGGCAGTGTAGTATTTCTTATATTTTTTGATAGATAATATTCTATCATAAAATCATCACAATAATTCGTGATAGAATATATTCTATCATAATTTCATCACAAACCTTCATGATATAATATATTTTATCATAATTCCGTCATAAATTTTCATGATAGATAAAATCTTTTCATATGTCCATCATAAATTTTTCTAATAGAAAATATTGTCATTAGTATACCAGAATATGTGATAGAAGATTTTTTGCTAAAAAACTGTCACGGATTATCTGTCAATGTAGATTTATTTTCTCATAGTGGGTAAATAGATAAGTAAAAATTCAAGGCTCTAAATAACCTTGATTACTCAAATACAAGCCTACTCCCAAAGATTCAATTCATTCAACACTTCAATACCCCAACACCATCCACAATCTCAAGATATGATAATTGATTCAATTTATTCAATTAGTGCTCAAATTGTTGGGGTTTTGGGCGAAGAACGCGACGAAAGCGTGGTTCGGGTGAAATCGTAATTTTAAAACTTTTTAAATTACTGAATAAATTATTCAATATCTAATATGAATAATTTATTCATATTTCACCTAAACATGTTTATTCGATATCAAGTAATGACATAAATAAGGTAGAAACTTCGTGAAACTTTTACGAAAAATATTTTTCCGTAAAATGACGCAAAACGCCTTTTTGACCGAACCGATCACCCAACCCTTATGGGGAGTGCACAGGTCAGCCCCAATAGTGCTAGGCAGGTCATGGGCTGCCCGAACAGTGACAAATTCACTGTTTGGACAGCCGTCACCCGGTTGGCTCAAAAGTCACTCGGTAACGCCGTTTTTCGCCGTTTTCGCTTATTTCAACTCCGAAACAATTTTCGGCAATTTTTCCAACACCCAAAACACATACAATACATTTATATGACATCAAATTCATCAACATAAACCCATATTTTCCAGAACTGATCCAGAACACAAAATTATCAATTTTTCATGCTTTAATCCAATTTTTTCAAGATTAATCCAATTAATCAAAACATCAACCAAAGTCACCACACATGAACCACCCAAGAAAAATTCTAGGCATTACAAGAGTGGTCATAACACTCTAGAATGGCAACATATCATCAAATGAATAAATTGGATACATATTACAATAATAGCACCCAAAACACTTCAGACATGTATCACCACTTCCATATCCATCCATCAAAACCAAAAGCCCCAATTTTTCACAAACAAAGGAACCCTAGAACTATTCTAACAATTCAAGAAAACATGAAACTAATTCCAAGCTTAGGGTTGTAGAAGATTACCTTTAATCTTGATTTCCTAAGCTTTTTCTTGAATTTTCCTTCATTTTCTTCATGATTTCAACAAGCAAATCCTAGGGTTATTATTTTTGTAACTTTCGGCCACGGTGGTTGGATAAGTGAAGAAGAAAAAATTTTCCCTCTTTAAATCCTAATGACCGACTCAAGTGAGGCAAATTTGTCATTTTAGAAAATTAAATCAATTAATTAATAATAAGCTTTAATGTTAGCAAATCAAATTTGCACACATTAGGCTTAATAAAATCATGTCATGTGTTCCGATAATAATAAACATATTTCATAACATTTATGAAATATGGATATTATTTAACTATTCAAATATTTAACAATTAAATATCTAAATAATTAATTAATATAATTATTATTATATATGTATTTTATTTACATTAAATAACAAATACATATATTAATGGCATGTGTCAAAATCTCATTTGATAAATAATTAATATGTATCAAATCAAATTTTGTATCAAATATATATACATATTAATTACGATTGACCAAAAATGCCTTTAATGCATGTGTTATCGTTTAACCGATTAAACGATTCGAATTAACTCATTTAATCCGATGAAGTATTATGAATAATCTGTATTATTCATAACGCGTTGCCCATGTGCTCAACGAGTACACTTCATATTGTGGGACTCTCTAAGTTTAGGTTTATCCATCACGAAATCCAATTTCGTGTCCATAATTCACCCACTCATGAATTATGACGACCACAGATAATCTCGCTAAACTATGCAAGTCGAGGTCATTGCATACGTATAATCTCTCTGTCACAGGCTATCCATATTATACCTGAGATATAGATAAGAACGTCAAATTCGTTCGGTATAATATAGTCGACTTTCAAATTTATGATCTCTAAATAACACTCGGAACTAATTTCCGAAGTTATACCACGGCCATGGATTAACTAGATCGCAAACACGTGTAGGATGTATATGCCATGTACACAGGACTGACGAATCCTCTCTTGATACGCACTGGATATCAAGAGCATCAGTCCACACCCAATGAACATGTGGAGGTCTGATCATGAAAAGATCGGTGACGTGACTGCCATCAAAGTGTGGAGGATAACTCATATATCCCACTGTGATATCTCAAGTCGAAGGACCACTATGCTCGCTCAACTAGAGAAGATTCCTGTAGGCATTGTATTTTTTGCATGTGAAACCCGATGATGAGTCTCATTTGGAGGCACTACCTTTTGAGTCACGGAAGCCGCGGGAAACGGATATCGGAAGGGGAAATTCAGAATAAACAAGGTTCACTGTTTTCGTTCGTGTATGCGTTCGAACGGAAAACAGATTGCGGGCGTTCGTGTCGCGTCCGAGGAAGCGTTCGAACGGTGTCGGTAATTCTGGTTTTGCTGCTAGCCTCAACCCAAGCCCAATTAGCCCACCAAGCCCATAAGACACATCCTAATTAAATCAAATATTAATTAAATTAAAAGTCAATTAAATAAAATATTTAAACCATAAACCAATCAAATATAATCATACCAAGTTAAAATCAATCAACCAATATATTATTCCCAAACTTAAAATATTGTATGCCTAATCAACATAAACTAAATATTCAACCTTCCCTATCTAGCCAAGATTTGTCCCCCCTCAATCTTTGACTTCCCTTATCCAACACCAAATCAAATCCCTCTTTAATTAGCCAAATACATTTCCTTGTCAAGCCTAACCCTTTGCCTATAAAAAGAACCCTTCACCAACCTTCTCAACCCTAGCTAGCTCATACACATAAGATACAGAACACACAGGAAAATTACAGGAAGAACACACCCAAAAATAGTAAGCAAGAGATACAGAGGAAACGGCAGCGAAACCACAAGGAAACAGCAGCAAAACGGACTCGAAACAGTAGCTTGAGCGGCAAAACAGCGAAGGAAAGGCAAACCAGTGAACCAGAAAAGTTGCGGAGCTTTACCCCTTCCGATCTTCGTGAAACGCGAGTCCGAGAGACGGCTTAAAAGGTTAGACCTGAGGGTACTTTTCACACTCATCTTTATTTGATTTTTGTTATTTATTTTGATCGTATTTACTTATTCGTTAAATCTCGTTTGTGTATGATGTGTGTTGTGGGTATTGGATGAATGGAAGAGTGTCGTCTCTTGTGGTATATAGGATGGAAACCCAGACGTAAATTCCGTAGCCGAATCCGAATGCACGGTAGTGCGGTCTGTACTTGGGATTCAACTCCACGTACCGCTTGAGTAAACGGCACCCTCTTTTCTTTTGTGTTGCTTTTGTTTATTTTTCGTCACTTGAATTCTGTATGTTGTTTATTTATGCATGATTCAATCGAGCGCATGGGCTTAGTAAGTGGAATGAAAGATCCCATATGGGAGGGGTTAAAGCCCTTTACCACGATGTTTTGCCGCGCCGGTTGATGTGTGCTCGGCTGGATGCAAGATACGTTCAATCGGGCATACTTAGTTTGATATTATTGTCTTTATCTTTTTATGCATGGTTCAATCAAGCGCATGGGCTTAGTAAGTGGAATGAAATATCCCTTATGGGGAGGGGTTAAAACCTTTTACCACGACGCTTTGTCGCGCCGGTTGATGTGTGTTCGGATTGGATGTAAGATGTGTTCAATCGGGCATACTTGGTTTTGATATGATTGGCTCTATTTTGTATGTATGATGCGATCGAGGAGCGCATGGCTTAGTGAGTTAGTCCAAAGGTCCTCTATTTGAGAGACGAAGAGCCTAAAAGGCCACCTTTGTGACACTATTTCGCCGCGCTGGACGAAGTGTGTTTGGGTTGAATGTACGTTCAATTGGGCAAACGAAGTCCCACACTTTTATTGTCTTTATTTCATGTGTTGTGATGTGACGCGCATGGGCTTAGTATGTTGGTCTAAAGGTCCTCTCTTTGAGAGACCAAGAGCCCCAAAAGGCCACCTTTACGGCAGTACTTCGCGCGCCCCTTTATTTGTGTTTATGTATTGCGTCCCATTTCATGCATCAGGTCTGTCCCGTTCGAACGCGTTTACGAACGCAACTCGAACGCGCATGCATTTTGCCTTATCATGCATCAGGTCTCATTTTCGTTCGAACGCGTTCACGAACGCCATACGAACGTGAGCATTCTGTTTCATTTCCGTTCGAACGCGTTAACAAATGCCATACGAATGTGAGCATTCTGTTTCATTTCCGTTCGAATGCGTTATCAAACGCCATACGAACGCGAACCTTCTGTTTACCGTTCGAACGCGTTTACGGACGCTACACGAATGCGCACACACTGAACTGAGTCTGTCTTATCATATTCATGCATAATTGCCTCTTGGTTGATCTTTCTTGTGTTATATAGCCAACCATATTATTTGTATTCCTGCATTTATCCATTCTATGTGTTCTTGGGATTGTATTCAAGCATGATTAGGCTGTTAGCATGTTATTTGGTTAATAGGTTCATGAGATAGTACTCAAACATGATTAGGTTGTTCTTAGTTTTCCATATCATATGATCGAGAAATGTTCATGAGATTTCCATGTGATGTTGCATGTTGTGATGACTAATTCCCTGCATGTAGAGTTAGAAGCATGATACTCTTGGAAATAATTGTACTTAGGCCTGATTAAATTATTACACAAATCTTTTCATTATAAGTGGCATGAGTAAGGGACCATTCCGAACCCAACGGTTTGAGGTCTTCCCTTGCGAGGGGTGAGTACGGCCTTAAATCTTTGTCCCGGTTCACACACCGGGTGGCGACTCCATTATTCTCCAGTTTAGTCCCTCGTGGCTACTCCGTACTCCCGACCGGGCCGCGAGCCCGGGACAGCATGCGTCGCCCAGATTCCTGTGTTGTCCACAATTCCTATTGACGTTGGTGTACCATATATTAGGAAATCTTAGTGAGTCGTTCAGTGTTTATCAAATCTTAGTGTCGTTCATGGTTCATTGGGATAAAACATCGCACCAAGTCACGATATACGACATGTACTGGTATCGGTGGATTTTACTAACCGACCCATGTTAGTAAATCTTGACCAAATACTTTATTTAAGAATATACAACTTATAGTGACGCTTCCCAATGTCAATTACAAAGTAAGTTGTAACTGCGCACTATGTTGTAAATGGTAGGTTCTCTAAGAACAATAACCAAGATCATTAAGCATAAAACATGTGAATACGCAAAGTAAAGTAGCGGAAAATACTCACTTTGATCGGCTAAGTGGATGTAGGAGATAACAAAAATTACAACCTTTGAAGTTTGCTCCAAGCTCTCCTTTGATGTATGTTGAGCTTCCAAGCTTGTTCTTTTATTCCAAACTCTAGGGAATAGTTTCCTCATCACCTTTGTATGATTCTTTGATATGCTAGCATGCAAGATTTTTGAATCAAAAATCTTCAACCAATAACCCTAGGTCTAGGCAATTAGAGAGAAAGAGAGGGAGAGGTTTCAGTTTTACAACAATGAGAGAGTGAGTTTGTGTAATTCATTTTGTTAAATGTATATTTGATTTCAAAATCAAATCCATTTACAAAAAAGTTAAGTTGGTAAATGTCTTTCACAATCAACAAAAATGTGCAAGACAAGTTACCAAAATCTCTACCAACTTATATCAACCAAAAATGTGATAAAGTTGACTAGTGATGGGACTTGTGTGGGCATTTAAAATCCGAGTGGGCCCGCAAACACATTCCGGGCTCGGGTTCGTTAATTCCGAATTAACGAATTTTCCGTTGCGACTTAATTAAATCTAATTTTAATTTTGTTATGAAATCCAATTTTATTTAATATATCGAATATATTATTTTATCGATTAATTCCAAATTAATCGTTCTCTCTCTTCTAGTTGAATTTTATCCCAGATAAATTCTTACTGTAATTAATCCTAGATTAATTTTCTCACTCTTCCAATTAATCCCAGATTAATTATGTTCGAGTCATACGTCATTGGTGAATCTTCGGGAAGTGACCCATGAGATCCCTCGATATGTTGGCAGTAAATCCGGTCATCGGAGTATCCGAATACGTGCATACCTAGTACCACGTTCTTATCAATTTACAAGACATGGTTGGCTTCTGGCAAAGCACCGTACCTACCCAATTCTCCAGAAATATTCTTTTAAGGAATATGTAATCTATGTCAGGCGTAGTATACGTAGTATTGCATATAGCGATCCAGTATCGGATGTCACATGCTAGGCCTGGGGCTGGAATTGTGTCTGCCCTGTACGAAGCATATATCGGATCTCTGGTAACTAGTCTCTATAATCGGATAAACATGACCTGTCATATTCCCGATGACTGCAGTACTTAAGAGTACTAGTTCCGTATCCTACGTGATCATCATCTCCATATGACTGAAGTGATACTTCCATCTTGACATCACACCCAATACACTATGATTCTCAATATACCCAGAAGAGGCGTACACAGAACCTGTTAAAGCCCCGGATGACCAAAACCAAAGTATATTGATTGTCGTAAGTATTAGCGATGCAATTCTTAGGTTAAGACCAAATACACCTACCCGGATTCGGATTCCAGAGATACATAGTCATACTACCAATGGGATTCCAAATGGTCTATCCAGAGCGAAGCTGTTTCCGTACCATCGGTAAACACAACCTTCTATCACACTTGCATAAGTATCTAATACTTAAATATATGAGAACTATGTCGTTATTCTCCCATAACGCTCACAAGTGAAATACTAGTCTATTCCGCATTATCGATGTCCAGTCTCGATAATACTACGACTAGGGATATTTAATGATTAAACCTTAGTGGATTAATACTGTCTAATATCTTATTAATCCAGAACTAATCATATGGACTTTTATCATTTATATATCCCGGTAATCCAATTACAAATGATAAAAGAGAAATTTCCTTTGTCACATAGTTAATTTGTACAACAACACCATGTTTTGTACAAATAGTGATGCTATGAGTCATAATTGTCCAACAATCTCCCACTTGGCCTATAGCCAATCACTCAAGTGTCCTACACCTGAACTATGTACGGGTCGCTCAAAATTCTGCTGAGAAATAGCTTTCGTCAGTGGATTTGCAAGGTTATCATCTTATGCGATTTATTCGATCATCACATCGCCACGATGTATGATCTTACGAATCAGTTGAAACCATTTGAAGTACATACTTGGATCGTTGATGAGACTGTGGTTCCTTAGCCTGTACTGTAGCCTAGCTCAGCTGCTAACAGAATTACTCCTAATCTAATTAGGAATTTTATAATCCAAAAAAGCTTCTTTTGCTGCCTCAACTGCAGCAATATTCCGCTTTTGTTGTTTATTCGGCAACAGTATCTTGCTTCGAAGATTTCCAGCTCACTATTCCGTTATTCAAACTATATAGTACCCTTATTATGACTTATAGTCGTTTTTGTCGGTATGAAAACTTGCAAAGGTGACCCAGTCATTCAAGTTCTCATTCTCCATAATTAAGAAAACATCCTTAGATCATCTAAGATACTTAAGGATGTTCTTACATCAATCCAATGACTATCACTTGGATTGGCCTGATTGTGACTCCATATGCTCAAAGCATATGAGACACCAGGTCGCGTACATATCAAAATGTACGAGTTCTCGGAGAGTGCCAACAACCTTTAGATCTATCTCAGTAGATCCTTACTCCTAGAATAAAGGTTGTCTCTCCCAAGTATTCTATGGAGAATTTTCATGAAAGCCAAGATTTCACCGATTGTATTATGGGAATGTCATTTCCAAGAAATGACATGTCATCATTATATAGGACAATCATTATCAGTGCGTTCCCACTAACCTTCTTATATACATAAGAATTATCTTCGTTTTGAATTAAATCATATATCATTATGATCTTATCAAAACGTTAGTTCCAAGAACGCAATGCTTGCTTCAATCCATAAATGGATGAGTTAACTTGCAAACCTTGTTTGCATATATTGGTACGACAAAACCGTCAGGATGTTGATAAACATCCTCCAAAAGGTTTCCGTTAAGGAAAGCGGTTTGGCGTTCAGCTGCCATATTCATAAATGAAACATGCAGCATTAGCAAGCATTAACCGAATGGATTTAATCACGGCAATGGATAAAAGGTTTCGTTGTAATCGAAACAATGTTGATGACAATACCTTTTCACCACAAGCCTAGCTTTGTACGTTTGTATGTTGTCATCAATGTATGTCTTTCTTGAAGACTCATATAGTACCAATAGGCACAATACCTTACGGTACATCAACCAGTATCTAAACTTGGTTGGTATACATGGAATCCATTTCGGACATCATGGCATGTTTCCATAATAGGGAGTCGATACCTTGTATCACTTCCTCATACGTAGCCGGTTCGTGTTCCTCAATAAGATTGACATCTTTATGAGGTGAGATCAAAAACCCATACCTCCCAGGTTTTTCTCTGACTCTCTCCGACTTACGCGATTCTTGTGTATTCGAAGATTGTGTTATAATTTCATCCATGATGAACTGTTTGTGTTCCATTAAGGAATCGGTGCCTGGAGCAGTATCACTCCGATTTTCATCGAGTTTTTACTTTCCTCCCACTTACCACTGCATATAGGTATTCCTCTTAGGAAAACCGCATGGAGAGCAACAATTACATTGTTTACTTGTGAGTTGTATAAGTACTATACTTTGATTTCCCTAGGACAACCTACAAATAGGCACTTATCCGATTTGGGTTCTAGTTTGGTATCATCCAAACATATGCCCAGCATTCCCAAATCTTCAGGAATGTGAAACCCGGTTTCTTTCCTGTTCATATCTAATATGAAGTCTGTCTAACAGATTTTTATGGAACCTTATTCAAAATAAGTATTGCATTGTTTAATGTGTATCCTCAGAAGGAAATTGGTAGCTCAGAGCGACTCATCATTAACCTTACCATGTCCAACAAAGTTCAGTTTCTTTGTTCGGACACACCATCAAATTGAGGTGTTCTGGGAGGAGTCCACTATGAAAGAATACTATACTCGTTCAAATAGTTGAGAAACTTATTGCTCAATTATTTCCATCACAGTCCAATCGTGATGTTTTAATACTCATGCCGGTCTATTTTTATACTTCGTGTCGAAACTCTTTGAATTTATCAAAAGTTTCTGATTTATGTTTCACAAGAAACACATAACCATAACGCGATGCCACATCCGTAAAGGTTGCGAAGTATTCATATCCACCTCTAGCCTAGCTAGACATGGGCCCACTTACGTCACTATGAACGAATGCTAACAGATCGGTGGCAATTGCACTTTTACCAAGTAAAATGTGTTTTAGGCACTTTGCCTAATTAAACTAGATTCGTAGACATCATTTAAATTAGAATCAAATCCGTCCTAGTACCCATTCTTCGAAAGTGTGGATATACGAGTCTTGTTTACATGTCCCAGACAACAATGCCACAAATAAGTCTCATCTGATTAATTCAGTTTGAGCTATTTGTTTGTCATGTTATACGTTTGAGATTAATTTATATTCTATATATAAATACTGTTATTCACATCTAATGTGTTTATCTCGATATCATCTTTATAAACAAAACACTTAGTGTTCTAGAATATAAAGGTATACTCGCAACGGGTTAAACTTAGATATAAAGATAATGTTTCTAGTCAAATTAGGTACATTATAACAATTTCCTAATTTAAGTACATGCCCCAAAGGCGGTTCCAAAACTTAGGTTTCTACAGTTAAAATAGCGACTCTCGTCCCGTTTCCGACTCGTAGGTGGATCTCATCTGAAGTCAGTATCTTGCTCATCAGCAGATTCTGCACATCATTATATATTTATGTACTATATCTAGTGTCAAAAATCCAATTTTGAAACTAATAGTGAACATGTTTATGACAAACATAATTGAAGCCGGAGCCTTGCCCCGCCTTCACTTCCTTCATGTCTGCCTTGTCCATACGACAATCACGCTTCAGTGACCCCGTTTGCCATATTTTAGGCATACATCTTGGGATATGTCATTTGTCTTCCTAGAAGACTGTGACGATTTTGCATTTGCCCTTTTCCAAACCCCAGAAGCCTTCGGCCAAGCCTTGGCCATCTGGGATGTCGAAGTAAGATGCGTTTTGCGCTTCTTGCCCTTTTTGTAAACTCTGGCTCTGTCTCCTTGAGCACATCCATTAACTCTCCAAGAATTTTCTATTGCATTTAGTACTTCTAAGATCTAAGAATAGATCTATGAAGATCCTTCAATTTCAACATCATGGTTTAAGGATCTAATCCTTAGTTTTGACGAAGAAATTAAGGATTCGTTGCGGCAAGCATAAAGGATTGAGCACTAAAGTTATCATCACCATGAGTCTTCCAAAACTCATGCTCCACTATTTACTCAACTCCGGGCTCAGACCCGAGATGTCACTCTATCAAATAGAATAACTTCTCAGTTTCTAGGACTATCCTGAGGTTCTATTCCCAATCTGAAAATTGAAGCCCCTTAAAGACATTTTCACCCAGGATTATGTTTTAAACGCTAATCTTTCAGTTATCTTGATTCCAATAGTCTAACTATCCAATCAACGATTTCAGGTATAATCGAATATAAATATTACTATAGTCTAACTATATAATCAACTACTATTTGATTGGTTAAATTCAAATATATTTGATTATTATAATCCAATTATATAATCAACTATAAATGAAGTAGTTTAAATACAGTCAAACTGTTTAATTAAAACAACAATTGAATATTAGTCCAACTAATATAATTAAGAACTTTTAATGACGAAAAATTGAAATGAGCGCGTATTGGCAAGTATCTAAACGAAATTGCAAATTTAATACTTGCCTCCCAATATTTTTCGGCGAGCCTCTAACCCTCTGTGTAGTACTCGGGAACCTAGTTTCCTAGTGGGCTAGGATCCCATTAAATAACACACAACCTTGACTTTGGCCAACAGCTGTATGATATTTAACTAGGTAGATCTCTAAGATCAATTGGATCTCATCCAATTCCTAGATCCATAGGTGGACCTCCAAGTCAAAACATATATATAATATATATGCTAATATATCCAATATATTTTCCTAACCTTTTTCCTCTAAATCAACTAAGCCTTGGCTTTGGCTCAAAGCTTAATGATTCTAGTTAAACGTGACCCATTGATGAGCGGAAAATATATCAATATTTACCGCCCCTTTAACTTAATATTTTGTTTAGTTTCTCGGGTTTGATGAACGTTTTGATGTGTTTTAGTTTATTTTACAGATAAAATAATATTGGGACCCAATGAAATCATTAAGGACGAAATATGGGTCAAATAAGGGCAATTATTGGACTTGATATTTTAATTTTGGAGATTGGAAACTTGAAAGGGCGTTTCAATGAAGTGCAGTTTTGGAAATTCCAGTTTTGCACATCTGTCGTATTTTGGGCACAACTTTTTACTCCGATATCGGATTGAGCTGATTCAAGTGCCAGATTAAAGAAGACTCAAAGATCTACAACGTTGAAAGATAAAATATTTTCTAATTCTGAATATTTCATGACCGAAATTGATGAACCATCCAGAAGGTGTTGTGTGTAATATTAAAGTCATTTTCAAAGCAAAAAAATAAATTAATAAATAAATAATAAAATTATCAAATCATCACCAAACATGATAATCAATTAGTGGAGCAATTAATAATGGATTTGGTGGAGTAATAGTGGAGAAATTAATAATGGATTTGGTGGAGAATTGATGGATGATTTGATGGAGGCAAAATTTTGCCTATAAATAACAAGTCATTTCATTTGTAAAATTCATACTTCTTCTTTGAAATTCCTAAAGAATAAATAAGAAGATTGTATCTTGTTTGTTTGTTTACAGCTTTCAGTAATTAATTTCCGCTTTCGCACTTTCTTTTCTTTATTTTTCAGTTTTTTTTTTCCGCAATTTACTTTTACGCACAATCCTTTCCTTTCTTTACTTATGCATTTTTTATTTTTCAAGCAATGAGGAGGTAATTCCCCTTTGCTGGGGTGAAAGGTAAAGCTTTTATTATTGTTATTTAGATTAATCTCCCTTAATTATAATATATAAACTATTTAAAACTTGACTTAATGAGGATACCGCTATATTGGCCAGTTGGTATTAATTATAAATTGGTTTTAACCTGACTAATAGGAATAACCGCCTGGTTGGTCGGTTGGTAATTAATTAATAATTTGACTTAATCAAGATACCGCCTTTATGGCTGGTTGGTAATTATCACGTAAAGTTAATATATTATATAAGGGAGATATCTAAAATAGTAGTAATAAAAGTTGATCCTCTAACCCCATCATTTCTTTTATTGTACTTTACTTTATTTAATTTCAGTAATTTACTTTCAGCAGCAATTTACTCTTCAGCAATTTACTTTTATTTTTTTTACTTTTTACTTTTTACTTTTACTTTTTACTTTTCAGCAATTTACTTTTCAGTATTTAATTTCAGTATTTTACTTTATGTCTTTTATTTTATTTAAATTTTTACTACCCGTAAATATGTTCGTAACTAAGCCAGTTATCTGGGGTTGTGATGAAATCCAATATCACCGGTTTATAAGGGGTTAGATTATAGCTTGGGTAATATAAATGTTTATTTATTGAGTCTTAATCTTAATGTTTTTTATTAACTGGCCATTAATAAAATTGATTAGGTAAAGTTAAAATGAACTTGGAAAAAGGATTTTAGGTTAAAGACCTTAGACTCAATAGCCCACGATCTTCCTTGAGGATAGATAACCCTTTAATAGATTTCCTTACAGGATAGGAATATACCTGTCGGGCGGGGGTAGCCATAATTGGAACTTAAACTTAATGAATCCAGGTAATTTGGTTGACATAGACATATGGTTCAATTGGGTGATACTGGGTATTTGTAATCGACCATCGGAAGAGACTTTTACATAATTTAGTGTTCCAGGTTAATAATTAATATATTACCCAACTGTAAGATAACCACTTCATCTTAATAGATATTGGAAGGATTCACAACCCTGGATAGTTTTATAAATTTGAATTTTCTTCAATCTACTTTCAAGCAATTTTATTTACTTGTTTTAAGTTTTAATCACCACCCCCAATCAAACAATCAATCTATTAGATACTTGTAAACATTTAACTTCATAAATTGATAACAAAAGGTTTTAAGTCCTCGAGGGATCGATACTTTTTATACTTCTTGAACAATACGTGCGCTTGCGTTATACGCATGTGATTACGCCGATCAAGTTTTTGGCGCCGTTGCCGGGGATTTATTTATCTTTCACTATTAGTTTTGGGGTTAGATACGTTACTTGTATCTAATTTCTTTTTACTTATTGTTTTTGTTTTCTTGTGTTTCAGGTTCTCAGAAACTATATGAGACGAACCAGAAGCTTTGAACTCCGACCGCTTGACCCATAAATTGAAAGAACCATCAGACAGTTGAGAAGGGAAAGGCGAGAAGGCCAAGAAGCTTTAGTCAACATGGAACCTGAACCTTTGAACGTTGCACCACCGATTCCCATTCGAGACAGAACCATTCCGGTGGTCGACGACTTCATTTCCTGTATTGTACTTCCTTCTTTACCAGCAAATGCGTGTGACATCAAAACATGCATCCAGATGATTCAGCAGTCAGTACAGTTTGGGGGAAATGCAACTAAAGATCCTAATTCCCACATCAGTAACTTCCTGGAAGTTTGCGGTACTTTTAATTACAACTGAGCAGCTGAAGAAGCAATGAGACTGCGGGTTTTTCCATATTCCCTGAAAGACAGAGCTAAAGCTTGGCTACATTCGTTACCAGCAGGTTCCATCACAACTTGGAACACTCTAGCCACCAAATTCCTTGCAAAGTACTTTCCACCAGCCAGAACTGCAAAGTTGAGGAATGACATCACATCCTTCGTGCAGCAAGATTCAGAATCCATTTGCGAAGCTTGGGAAAGATTCAAAGATTTACTCCGGAAATGTCTTCATCATGAGATCGCAAAGTGGCTACAAGTCCAAACCTTCTACAATGGAATTTCTGGAAAAATGAGAACCACAATTGATGCTGCTGCTGGAGGAGCTTTGATGGCAAAAGGAGAAGATCAGGCCTGGGACTTAATTGAGGAAATGACCAACAACAACTCCCTGTGGCCAACAAAAAGGAGCATGATTCAAAGAATTACAGGAATTTATGAAGTTGGAGCCAACACAGTATTGAATTCCAAGCTGGATGTGATTTGCAAAAATCTGGAAACTCTTAACATGAAAGTTAATGGTGGATCCACAAGTTCACCATTTGGAGGAGCACATGAGTCAGAATCTTTCAACCAACATAAAGAAACGGTGAATTATGTCAACAATTTCAACAGACAGGGGAACAATCCATATTCCAACACCTACAATCCAGGGTGGAGGAATCATCCCAATTTCGCATGGAGCAACAATTCAGGGCAAATAAACAACCCACCACCCGGATTCCAACAGCATAACAAAGGACAGGAGCAGGCAAATGAATCAGGAATAACATAAGTGTTGACCCACTTGAAAAAGATAGAAGCAAAACATGACTCTCAAGCAGCAAGATATGATACTATGTTTCAATCCCAAGCAGCATTAATTCAAATTCAATCAGCTTCTATTAAAGCACTGGAGAATCAAATTGGACAACTGGCCAATGCTCAGAGTTACAGACCGCCAGGTAACCTTCCTAGCAACATTGAACCAAATCCGAGGAACATTGGGAATGAGCAATGTCATGCCATCATATTAAAAAGTGGTACTGAAATCAATAAAGATATGGGAGCCAAAACAACTGCTGAGGAAGTTCCAAAAGAAACAAAGCAACAGATGGAGGAAAAAGAAGCAAAGGAAAAAAAAACAGATCACTCCACCTCCACCTTTTCCTCAGCGTCTTCAGAAGAATAAACTGGACAAGCAATTTGCTCGATTCTTGGAGGTGTTAAAAAAGCTACATATCAACATTCCATTTGCAGAAGCGTTGGAACAAATGCCCAGCTATGCCAAATTTATGAAAGACATTCTTTCACGAAAGCGGAGATTGAGAGATTATGAGACAGTATCATTATCAGAAGAATGCAGCGCCATCATTCAGAGAAAACTTCCTCCAAAATTGAAAGATCCTGGCAGTTTCATTGTTCCTTGCATCATAGGAGAACATGACTTTGGTAAGGCCTTATGTGATTTATGTGATAGTGTTAACTTGATGTCTTTTTCTATTTTCAGGAAACTGCAGATTGGAGAAACAATGCCCACTTCAGTCTCCCTACAACTTGCTGATAGAACACTCGTATTTCCAAGAGGCGTAGTTGAGGATGTGCTGGTCAAGGTTGACAAATTCATTTTTCCAGCAGATTTTATTGTCCTTGATATGGAGGAAGACGCAGACATGCCAATCATCCTCGGGAGACCATTCTTGGCTACAGGTCGAACCATTATTGATGTACAAAAATGGGAACTAATCATGAGGGTACAAGACCAAGAAGTAACATTCGATGTTTTTAAGGCCATGAATTTCCCAGATGATGAAAAGAAGGAGGAATGTTTCAGACTTGATGTGATACATAGTACCGTTCAGAACTCTGATGAAAGACAAAGTTCTACTGACAACTTAAAACTAAGCATGTCAATTACCTATGGAGCCTGAAGATAAAGCGCACTGCGTACTGAAGAAGCCAATTCTTGCACTACAAGCAACAGAAGAGAAAATTTTCCACCAGCTCAACGAATTGGAGGAATTTCACAATCAGCCTTTTGAGGATGCCAAATGTACAAAGAAAAGGCCAAGAAGAGACAGGATGAGAAGTTAGTGCGCATACAACTGGAACCAGGGCAGAAGGGTCTGTTAAACAAATCAAGGTGAAATTCTTCCCATGGAAGCCAAAAACACGGTGGTCAGGTCCATTTGTGATCACCAAGGTTTTACCAGACAGAGCCGTTGAGATACATGACCCTGACTCCAACAAAACTTTCAAGATTAAAAACAAGCGTGTCAAGCACTACTGGGGAGAATCATTTGAGCGACAAAAATAAAATTTTACTCTTTCAGATCCAGCTTAACGTTCGAGAAGTCACGTCTAGCTGATGACTTTAAACTTAGCGCTCGCAGGGAGGCAACCCATGCAATTATTATATATATTGTGATTTGGTGTGATTTAATTTGGTGTGTTTAGTTTTTGCAGGTTAATTCATTTCAGGATGGAAGAAGCTCTAGCAAATCTTCACAAGCAATTTCCTTCTCTCCCTCAAAAATCTCTGATGAAAGTTTACAAAGCTCGCTTGGAACGGATGAGACTACTGATGATCAAATGTATTCCTACTGACATTCGTTGGATTATTGAAGCACGGGTCCGATTGGCAGGTGAGTCTTCTGACTCTTTTATTTCACATCTGCCTGGTTTAGGAAGGAGCACTTATGCTAAAAAAGAAGAGCCAAAAGAATGTGTGTTTGTTATAAATGTGCTCGCATTTTTGTAATACTCGTTGTCGTTCTTTAGGAATGGTGTCTGATAACCGCGAAGATAAGATTAACTTCATTAGGGATGGCTTGAGGAATGAGTCAATGGATGACATATCTAAAACTCTTAAGACGCATCCCAGTGGATGTGTGTATCACGAGATTCGTGTGTTATACGCACAATTTCAAAAAGAAAGACAACTTTTAAGTCTCGGGAATCTGACTCAAAAAGGCCCTGTGCCAATTTATAAGAAAATTGGATGGGAAGCTTGTCTCTGACCCATAGACGTCAATCAAGCCGCTACTTTTCTTGTACATATTATATCTCTTTGTCTTTTCCTGATAATTGTGATTTGTTTTGTTGTTTTGTTTTATTTTCTCCGACAGGATCCAGACCTTTTTTTACTATCACGATTTATTTTACTGATAAACTAATAATTGTCATTTGGCAGGTACTAGTGCTATTATTTTACTCACCCTTTTCAGGTATTATAAATTCAACTCATCATTGCACTTTTGAAGACATCCAGAGTAAAATATGGAAGCCACTTCAAGAAGACGAGTTGAAAACATATGTGTGTTTTGTGGTAGTAGTGTTGGTACTAAACCACAATACGTAGAGGCAGCACAGGAATTGGGTCGAGTCTTAGCTGCAAGGAATATGCACTTAGTATATGGCGGAGGCAATCTTGGACTAATGGGGATCGTTTCAAAGGCCATACAGGAAGGATGTAGTAACGTTTTAGGAATCATTCCAAAACCCTTGGCATAGGCAAATCTTATTGGATCATCAAACGGAGAGGAACTGATCGTGTCAGGTATGTCTGAACGACTGGTAGAAATGATTAAATGTGCTGATGCTTTTATTGCTTTGCCATGTGGCTTGGGCATATTGGAGGAAATTTTAATGTACTATCTTGGGTGAACCTGAACATACACCAGAAACCAATTGGGCTGTTTAACGTTGATGGATTTTATGATTTTCTTTGTGTCTTTCTTGATGATGCCCGAAGAAATGGGTTTGTGTCAAAACCTTTAAAAGAACTACTCTTTACTGCCAGAACTGCTACGGATCTAATAGACCAGCTCTTAGCATATGAACCACAAGTTGACCCTATCCTTTCAAAGATAAATTGGTCTGAGGACGATCGTGGTAAGAGGCGTCGGATTAATCTGGATCTTAACCTTTAATTTCCTGTAGAATTTCAGCTAACCATGTATTATCTTCTAAACTCTTCTTCTACCGTTTAAGACATTGGGGACAATGTCTCATTTAGGTTTGGGGGTGATGAGGGAATTAGTTGATTAGTATCTTCTTTTTAGTTGTGTGTTGTTTTTATTTTTAGTTCAAAATTTTTCGAAAAATACAAAAAAATTTGAAAAATTTTCAAAAATTACAAAAATACTTTGCGTTTTTGTGTTTTTATTTTGACTAAAAAAAGGTGAAATTGGTAAGAGATAGTTGAGTAAGGAGTTTCCACTCCTGAGACGTATCTCAAACCTAATTCGAACAAGTTAATTTTTGTTTATTTCCTTTTGAATTATTTAATTTGGGAATTCTCCATAATACTGACTAAAATTGATCTTCATATGCTCAGTTAGCAGGTATTATCAACATGCATAGTAACATACAGACATTAGCTATAATTGAAAAGTTTATAATTTTCAGTGCTCTAGTTTAATTGGAGGAAACATCTCAAAAAGTGATGGAGTAAAAAATTAAAAAAATAAAAAAAATCTGAGATCCGAGTTATTAAGTCTGTAAGGGTGTTTTAACACCTAGTGCCCTAAAACCAACTAGTTTGGGAGTCATTGGCCAAAAGCTCGCTACATGGATCAAAGATGCTGCAAAAATATATATCTGAAGTCTGAGTAATTAAGTCCGTAGGGGTGTCTTAACATCTGGTGCCCTAAAACCAACTGGTTTGGGAGTCACCGACCTAACACTCGCTACATAGACGGAAGGTATTGTATATAAATAAAAAAAATCTAAAATCAAAGAAAAAATCAGAAAAATGAGAAAAATTATTCCATTGCCATAAAAAAGATGTGAAATCTGATAGAACTTTAGGACAAAAATATTACTCTCTTATCAACTACACTTGTGACTGTTGTGGGCAAAAATGAGATTGATTAATACTTTGTTGGCTGTGTATATGGAGAATAGTAAATATAATCGGAGAATTTACTTATTCGGTAATTTAGAAAGAAACAAAAAACTAGTAACTTGGAATAGAAGTTGCACCTGATTAGTCACTAACTTCTTTATTCTCTTTTCGCTTGTCTTTTTGCTTTTGTGTGCATTAGTTTCATTACCCTTTTACTTTTGTAAAATGTTTGTGGGTATCATTGCTGTAAACCCTCACGAGACTACAACTCGTCCACTAGGGACACCTAGGGGTTTAAAGGCTTGTTGCATACGCTAAATGCAACCGTGATCCCTACGAAAGTGGCTTAGTTTAATTTTTTTTTTTGCTCGAGGACTAGCAAAATGTTACCCATTGACTTGGAAAGCTTCGTAATCGATGTCGATGGACAAGAAGTGATCTTGACTTCGGCCAACAAATCACAACTTGGACAAGACATGCGATATGGAACAAAGCCTTCATGATTCAAACACATCTGCGATGGACAAAGGTCTTGACTTTGGCCAACAAACCAGTGCCAATCTTGGATCTTGAGAGAGAATCACTCAATGGAAGGAAAACGTTTAATATGTGTTGAGGGTTTTTCGCGTAATTGGCAACCAATTAATTATCTTTGATTAGGTCTCATCATACACCCTTAAACATGCATTCTAAAAGCATAATAAGACGCGATAAATAAATTAATAATGATATGCGGATGGATATCTCACAAATTGTTCCTATAACAAATCACTCACTTTCCTCTCCCCGCTAGCACTATTCTAACTTCTACCCAATTACATAATACTTCTAAAGAAACCTCATTTACATTGAGGGGAATATGTGAGAAGAGAATTACAAGAATCGAGAGATAAAGGTTGGACAAGCAGGTCCAATTTAATAAATTCTAAATTTATTACAACAATTTCCAAAATTGCCCTCACCCATCTGATATACATCTGATATACATTATTCATACATCACATCCATGTATTCATACAAAGCATGTTATCAATCAATCTAATCCAATTAATTAATCTTTAATTAATGACCATCCAATGTTCAAACAATGATTTGATTTGCGCGAGTCCAACTCGTTTAAGAATAAGTACTCAAAGTGCGAATTCTTGAATTATATCGAACTACAATTTTAAATCCAATTTAATTTGTATTCAATACTAATTCTATATTTAATTCAAAATTAAATAATTACACTTTAAATGTGCCTTTTAGACTTGGATTCCAAATCGAATCTTAATGGGTCTCAAAGCTCAATTAGTATCCAATACTATTCAATTAAAGTCCAATGAGCTTTTAATTAATTCTTTAGGCATGGACTTTGACAATTATGGGTCAAACCCAAGATGCCAAGGCCCAATTAAGGAATCATCCTATTTTCCATAAAATTAATTTCGGCCCATTAGGCCCAATTAAATTTTAAAGGCTCATTTATCATATTTGGACTTTATGGAAATGGTTTTAGGCCCAATTGGATCCAACCAATTATCCTAAACCAAATTTGGCCCAACCAAGTCCATTAGGTCCAAATACAACAACTTTAGCCCAATTCCAAATTAAGCCCAATTAATTAAATTCTAATATTCCAAATTTCACAATTTAATTAATTAAAGTGTAATAGCCATAATTAATTAGTTAAATTAATATTTCCAAAACACCAATTACACTAATTAATCATGCTTTAATTAATCAACTTATGTCCAACACAAATTGAAGCAAAATCAATCCCAACATGCTTATTAAGCTCTCGGCAATATGGTAATTTTTTCATCAATTTTGATTTCAATCCAATTAAATCACAAATCAATTTATCCATGTATTTTAAACATATCCAATGGTCTAAAAAACAAAAATCACCATGAGCTACAAGAGTTCATATTTTCGGCCAAGCCCTCAAATTTGGGGAAAATGAATCCAATTAATTTTTCATCAAATTGATCATGCATAACTCTAAGTTATCAATATCTAAGCATACTCAAACAACAATTTGATCGAATCATGCTCAAATCAAAAATACCCAAATTCAAGATTAAGAACCCTAAAATATTTCATGCTTAATTTAGGCTCATGATACCATTGTTAGGTTATCTAAGAACAATAACCAATATCTTTAAGCATAAAACATGTGAATACGCAAAGTAAAGTAGCGGAAAATACTGACTTTGATCGGCTAAGTGGATGTAGGAGATAACAAAAATTCCAACCTTTGAAGTTTTCTCCAAGCTCTCCTTTGATGTATGTTGAGCTTCTAAGCTTGTTCTTTGATTCCAAACTCTAGGGAATAGTTTCTCTATCACCTTTGTATGATTCTTTGATGTGCTAGCATGCAAGATTTTTTAATCAAAAATCTTCAACCAAGAACCCTAAGTCTCGGCAATTTGAGAGAAAGAGAATGAGAGGTTTCGGTTTTTACAACAATGAGAGAGTGAGTTTGTGTAATTCATTTTGTTAAATGTATATTTGATTTCAAAATCAAATCCATTTACAAAAAAGTCAAGTTGGTAAATGTCTTTCACAAATTAACAAAATGTGCAAGACAAGTTACCAAAATCTCTACCAACTTCTATCAACCAAAAAGGTGATAAAGTTGACTAGTGATGTGACTTGTGTGGGCCCCACTTTAATTCACAATCCGAGTGGGCCCGCAAACACATTCCGGGCTCGAGTTCGTTAATTCCGAATTAACGAATTTTCAGTTGCGACTTAATTAAATCAAATTTAATTAAATAATTATGCCTAGCAAAATTACTATTAAAGTCGCTCGCGAATTAATTCTAAATTAATTCGTTCGCCCGAATTAAAATCTAATTTTAATTCTGTTATGAAATCCAATTTCATTTAATATATCGAATATATTATTTTATCGATTAATTCCAAATTAATCGTTCTCTCTCTTCTAGTTGAATTTTATCCCAGATAAATTCTTGCTGTAATTAATCCTAGATTAATTTTCTCTCTCTTCTAATTAATCTCAGATTAATTATGTTCCAGTCATACGTCATTGGTGAATCTTCGGGAAGCGACCCATGAGATCACTGGATATGTTGGCAGTAAATCCGATCATCGGAGTATCTGAATACGTGCGTGCCTAGTACCACGTTCTTACCGATTTACAAGACATGGTTGGCTTCTAGCAAAGCACCGTTCCTACCCAATTCTCCAGAAATATTCTTTTAAGGAATATGTAATCTATGTCAGGCGTAGTATACGTAGTATTACGTATAGCGATCCAGTATCGGATGTCACATGCTAGGCCTGGGGCTGGAATTGTATCTGCCATGTACGAAGCATATATCGGATCTCTGGTAACTAGTCTCTATAATCGGATAAACATGACCTGGTCATATTATCCGATGACTGCAGTACTTACGAGTACTAGTTCCGTATCCTACGTGATCATCATCTCCTTATGACTGAAGTGATACTTCCATCTTGACATCACACCCAATACACTACGATTCTCAATATACCCAGAGGAGGCGTACACAGAACCTGTTAAAGCCCCGGACGACCAAAACCAAATTATATTGATTGTCGCAAGTATTAGCGATGTAAGTCTCAGGTTAAGACCAAAAACACCTACCCTGATTCGGATTCCCATAGACACATAGTCATACTACCAATGAGATTCTGATGGGTCTATCCAGAGCGAAGCTGTTTCCGTACCATCGGTAAACACAACCTCCTATCACACTTGCATAAGTATCCAATACTTAAATATATGAGAACTATGACGTTATGCTCCCATAACGCGCACAAGTGCAATACTAGTCTATTCCGCATTATCGATGTTCAGTCTCGATAATACTACGACTATGGATATTTAATGATTAAACCTTAGTGGATTAATATTGTCTCATATCTTATTAATCTGTAACTAATCATATGGACTTTTATCATTTATATATCCCGGTAATCCAATTACAAATGATAAAAGAGCAATTTCCTTTGTCACATAATTAATTTGTACAACAACACCATGTTCTGTACAAATAGTGATGCTGTGGGTCATAATTATCCAACAGTAAATCCTAGGGTCTTTGTATCACTAAACCAGATTTAGTTTCAATCTAATCGTAATTAGATATCTAATTGTAATTAGATCGAATATGTGTATAAAAGACAAGAGGTTCTACCATTAAATAAGTAATATTATGGAAAATGAAATTGCTTGTATTCATGAATCAGACATAAATACGATCCGGATTGGCATTCTGAGCACCAACTCTAACACAAATATCATTCAATTCAATATATACTCAAATATCTCAATTTATTCAAATATAAGCAAATAAAAGTAAAGAGATAGGTTTAGAGATTACACACAAGGCTTTTATATGGTTCGGAAAATCCCTCTACGTCCACGCCTCCAAGCTATTCGAGCGAGAGGATTCACTAATCCACTCTGCTTCCTAGATGCCAATGAAATCCTTACATAATTCTTCTTTTTTCAGGCTCGAAGATGATCTAACCAAACTTCCCGGTGTGGATCAAATCATTTAAAATCTTCTTTAAGGGATTAAGATTACCCAAGTGTAGGATTACAAATAAATGGACAACAAAGCTCCAATAATGAATAAAGATTATAAGTATTTGATTTGAGCTTGATTATGATGTAACAAGTTAAGAGCTCATTTAGTGATCAAAATATAAATTATGAACAAATTTAATATGTCCGATCAAGTGAAAAATGATCACAAAACACTCAATTTATAGTTGACTTATGAAACTAGTTGATATGGCTATTTTTGTCGAGGTTAGTCGACCTATGTCGCATAGATCGATCGACCTATCACTAACGTGGCATATGGCCATTTAAATATAATGATAAATTTTAAGAAAGTCTAGCCGATCGAAGTCGACCACAGTCGATCAAACATTGAGGTACAGTTGACTGAACTTGTCAAAACTCATTTTCTGAGTTTCTACCTTATTTTAATCGGTAAAGGACCACCAACGATCGATTTATCTTGTCAAAACTTCGAAAACTTTGCATGTTAGTCCCAATTTCAAAAGCAAAAGATGTACCGACTTAAACCCAAATATTTTGAAATCAAACAAGAAATTTTTCATCAATATAAAATAATTGTTTTAAATTCAAAAAGCTTGAAATGATAAATCATTTAAGTTCAAAACCTTTATATACGAACAATCCATTTTTTCATAATATTACTTATTTATGGTCAGACCTATTGTATTTTATATACGTATTTGATCTAATATCGATTAGATTGAAACTAAATCTGTGTATTTGTATTTAATACATGATTTTATTAAATACACATGAATTAATTGTCAAATATAATATTTTGACACTTATCATTAATATATGTATTTGGATATTTAGTGTAAATAAAAATACATATATATAGATATTTGTATTAATTATTTATTTTTTTAAAATAATTAAGTAATTAAAAATAAAATATTTAATGTCATCATTTGCTTGGGAAATGGCTAAGTCTAATTGGTTACAAATGTCAAGTTTAATAAAGATAATAGTTATCAAATTGTATTTGACTTACTTTAATTAAATTTGACAACCCAAATGACCATTTTACCCCCTTTGATTTTCGTCCAATATAGGCCTATAAATATGAGTGAAATTTATTTCATTTGTAAGAATATATATATTCAAGCTTCCAAGAACATAAAAAATGAGAGGTTTGAGGGAAAATAAAAGTGTTAGAGCTTTTATTGAAGAAAAATTGAAAACTAATGTACTTTTCTTACTTTCTTCAATTGGAAAATTATTTCTTTACATATGATGTAAATTTATTTTTTCCTCTCCTGAATTTATGTTGAGATGGTTGGATGCCTTGAAAAATGAATTAATGCATGTGCAAGGAAGCTAATAGACTTAATTAGTATAAAGTAAGGTTATTTAGATTCTTTGATATTAAGTTGTCATTCTATAGAGTTATGATCACTCTTGTAATACTTAGAATTGTTCTTAGGTTCTTCATTTGTGGTGGCTTTGATTAGTGTAGATATTAATTAGATTAATATTGAGAAGATTGGATTTAAAGCATGAAAATGATTATTTTTATATCCATATCAGATCTGCAAATTCAGGAAATTTTGTGATGAAAAAATATGTTATTTAAAAATATTGGATGTGTATTGGGTATTAGAATAATTATCGGAAATTATTTCGAAGTGAAAATACGCGAAAACGGTGAAAAATGGCATTATCGGGCTTACCGGATAAAAGCTGTCCAAACAGTGAATTGGTCACTGTTCGGACAGTCAACGAAATACCTAAGTACTATTGAGGCTGACATGGGCAGCCTCGTGTGGTATTTGGTTGGTCAGTTCGGTCGAAAATGTATTTTATGTCATTTAATGGAAAAACATTTTCGTAAATGTTTCGTGGTGTTTTCTAAATTAATTATGTTGTTATTTGATATCGAATGAAATATTTAGGTGAAATATGAATGAATTATTCCTTTAGGATATTGAATAATTTATTCGGTAAGTTTAAAAAATTTTAAGACTATGATTACTTCCAAGAATGGTCCTTGCGCATAATGTAGATAGGTTATGTTTCGTGTTGCGATTAAAAAAATATGATGAACAAATGGTGGTTTATAAACAATATTTTTTTCTATATTTTTTGGGTAAAAAATTACTATTTTCACCTGATTTATTAATTTTTGTCAAGTTTATTTTTTTACACTTCCGCATCTTTTTAAAATTACAGTTGAAAATATTCTTATTCATAAGTTTGAGATTCACATTTATAAATGAAAGGGTTTGAATGATCAACTTTACAATGAGTTGTCTTCAAATCGTTCATTTAAAAAAATGAATCTGTTTTTATCGATCATCATAATACTTCTAGAAAATCGAAATTCTTAATAAATAAATGAAGAATAGCACAATTTTTATTAAATAAGATATCAAAATGAATGATCGACTCATTTCATAGCAGAATTAATCACATGAATGATCCTCTCGTCTTTATCTATGTCTATATAGAAGCGTCAAATTCCAATTACAACGCACATATGATAGACACTAACTTAAAAGCACTCTTAACAAATTGTTGTATAATTAGTGTCATTAAACGTCAAAACCACATGCTTCAAACAAATTAAACCAGATCAATACCAACCAAACTATCAAAAAACCCTAGAACATGAAATTACAGAAAACCTGGAAAAGTGTGTAATTTGATGACGAATCCAAGTCGAGATCTCTCTGTCCTTAAGAACTTATTGGCCCCGTCACAGGTGCTTTACGGATTCAATTAGTCAATGTTCTCCCATGATAACTTGGTTCCTTCTTGTCCAATAAGCACTCCACTAACAAGTATTCGAACTGAGAATCAATTGTGGAACTCTCTCCAAAACAAATAAACAAAACAAAATATCTCCCTTAAATTCGGATTTTTCCTTGTCCCCTTATAATGAATATAATGCCTCCTTATATAAGGCATGTAAGGGTGCCAATAGGGCACCCTTTGGGTTGGGGTGCAACCATCCAAAGGGTTGTACCCCTCACAAGCACCCAATGCTACAAAATGACAAAATTACCCTTAATGAATATTTAGAAGAATTTCCACCAATCCCCCACAATTCTTCAAATATTCATGGAGACACTTGAGAGAGTTACCATGAACTAAAACTGCATCGAAATACGTAGCTTTCGCCTTGAACCTTTCCTAGTGAGTGACAATCGGATTTACTTAGCAAACCAGTGACCCATAGTCTTGAACTGTTCTGCCGTTGGTGTAAACCAAGACAATTGCCAACACACAGCTTTAATTCGACCATTTTTCCGTTCTACGGTTGTGTTCATTTCGGCCCTGAACAACGGTCATGGATTCATCAAGCACTTTAGGGTAACCCGCCTTTAAAGGTTCCCATGGAAGCGGCCTCACTTCTTACTTGAAATAGGTGATCTACTATGAAGAGGTAATTTGTCTTTACCCCCATTAGGACTCATCTCCTAATATAGTGATCATTAAAAGCCTTAGCTTATCCTAACCAATGACAGACAGCACTCAGCGTCATTATCGGAATGGGAAAGAGTACAAAACTCTTCGGTGCTTGTTTTGGATTGCACAAAGTTTATGTTGTCCCTTTTGAACCTAGATCTTGGGATCTCCAGTCAGCTAGGTTGGGTTTCCACAGTGACAATTCTTAGATTATAGGCTTCAAGCCCATTCCCCTCGATGACTTCTCAACTTGCTCTCGAGGTAAACCTTTAGTTAGTGGATCCTCTAGGTTTTCCTTCGACTTAACATAATCGATCGTTATTATGCCACTTGAGAGCAGTTGACGTATGGTATTATATCTCCGACGTATATGTCGAGACTTACCATTATACATTGTATTTTGGGCTCTCCCAATAGCCGATTGGCTGTCACAATGTATACTAATCGATGGCACCAGTTTGGGCCAACTAGGAATATCCTCCAGGAAGTTTCTAAGCCATTCTGCTTCTTCCGTTGTTTTGTCTAACGCTATGAACTCTGATTCCATAGTAGACCGGGCAATACATGTTTGCCTCAAGGATTTCCATGACACGGCTGCATTACCAAGTGTGAAAACAAATCCACTCTTAGATTTGGAATCCACCGTATCAGATATCCAGTTAGCATCGATGTATCCTTCTAGTACAGCAGAATATCTCTCGTAATATAGCCCATATTTTGAAGTTTCTCTCAGATAATTCAAAACTCTTACTATGGCTTTCCAGTGGTTATGTCCTGGATTGCTCGTATATCTGCTAAGCCGGTTCACAGCTTGAACGATATCAGGTCGTGTGCAATTCGTGAGATACATCAGACTTCCGATGATTCTCGAATACTCTAATTGCGATACACTTGAGCCAGTATTTTTTGATAGATGAAGATTTGGGTCTACCGGGGTTCTAGCCACATTTAGATCCCCTTTGATATATTTATCAAGTATCTTCTCAATATAATGAGTCTGAGATAATATATATTCGTCTGATGTCTTGGAAATCTTAATTCCTAAGATCACATCAGCTACTCCCAAATCTTTCATATCAAATCTGCTGGATAACACGGTTTTGGTAGACTGAATCATTTCATGATTACTACCAATTATCAGCATATCGTCTACATAGAGACACACAATGACATATCCTTTTTGAGTTGATTTGGTGTACACACACTTATCACACTCATTGGTTTTGAACCCACTTGACAACATTTCTTTGTCAAATTTCTCATGCCATTGTTTAGGTGCTTGTTTTAATCCGTACATGGATTTTACAAGTTTGCATACCTTCTGTTCTTGTCCGGGAACATTAAACACTTCTGGTTGTTCCATGTAAATTTCTTCATTCAATTCATCATTCAAGAATGTCGTCTTTACATCCATTTGATGTATTTCAAGACCAAATATAGCTGCTATGGCTATGAGCATTCTTATCGATGTGATACGAGTCACTGGTGAATAGGTGTCAAAGTAATCAAGGCCTTCCTTTTGTCTATAACCTTTTATGACAAGTCTCGCCTTGTACTTATCTATTGATCCATCTGTTTTCATCTTCCTTTTGAATATCCATTTGTAGCCCAACGGCTTACAACCTGGTGGAAGATCAACCAACTCCCAAGTATGGTTCTGTAGGATTGAATCAATCTCACCGTTAATAGCCTCTTTCCAAAGAGGTGCCTCCGGAGAAGCCATAACTTCTTTATAACTTTGAGGCTCATTTTCTAACAAGTATGTCAGAAAATCGGGACCAAACGACTTAGACGTTCTAGCTCTTTTGCTACGTCTAGGCTCGATTGTCTCAGCATTTACACGTTGATATGATTCTTGGTTAACCTGATCACTGTCCTTGACAGTATCAACTGTTCTTTTGAGAGACTCTGTGCGCTGTCTTTCCTTACAAGGAAACGTCTCTTCAAAAAATGTCGCATTCTTTGACTCAATTATCATGTTCGGATTGATGTCAGGAATCTCCGACTTGTGTACCAAGAATCGATACGCACTACTGTTGCGAGCATATCCAATGAATATACAGTCAACAATTTTGGGTCCTATTCTAACCTTCTTCGGTTTAGGAACCATTACTTTGGCAAGACACCCCCACACTTTTAGGTATTTGTAGGAAGGTACGAAACATTTCCACAACTCATATGGTGTCTTGTCCAACCTTCTGTGAGGAAGCTTATTAAGAACGTAGTTCGCGGAAAGCAAGGCTTCCCCCCACAAGTTCTAGGGTAGTCCCGAACTTGTCAACATGGCGTTCATCATTTCCTTCAACGTTCGGTTTTTGCGCTCCACAATTATGTTCTGTAGGAGAATAAGGAGCAGTGGTTTCGTGAATAATTCCGTGCACAGAACAATATTCACCGAATGGTGAAACGTATTCACCACATGTATCACTCCTGATTCTTTTGATTTTCTTGCCAAGTTGATTTTCAACTTCGCTCTTATATGGTGTCTTGTCCAACCTTCTGTGAGGAAGCTTGTTAAGAACGTAGTTCGCGGAAAGCAAGGCTTCCCCCCACAAGTTCTAGGGTAGTCCCGAACTTGTCAACATGGCGTTCATCATTTCCTTCAACGTTCGGTTTTTGCGCTCCGCAATTATGTTCTGTAGGAGAATAAGGAGCAGTGGTTTCGTGAATAATTCCGTGCACAGAACAATATTCACCGAATGGTGAAACGTATTCACCACATGTATCACTCCTGATTCTTTTGATTTTCTTGCCAAGTTGATTTTCAACTTCGCTCTTATAGTGTAAAAAGCTCTCAATAGCTTCTGCTTTGCTTCTCAGCAAGTACACATAGCAGAATATTGTGCTGTCATCGATAAAAGTGACAAAGTACTTTTTACCGCCTCTTGTTTGCACAATGTTCGTGTCACACACGTCAGTGTGTACAAGTTCTAAAGGTTCAGAACTGCGTTCAACAGAATGAAATGATGTTCGATGCATTTTTGCTTCAACGCATGCCTCACACTTATGTTGGCTATCAATTGTAATTTTAGGTATAAGGTCCATGTTAATTAATTTACGCATGGTATCATAATTAACATGTCCTAACCTCTCATGCCATACATTTTGTGACTCAATAATATAAGCAGAATTACTAGCTTTATTATTCGTACGATTAACAGTCATTACATTTAGTTTGAAAAGGCCCTCAGTTAGGTAACATTTTCCTACATACATATCATTCTTTGTCATTACAAACTTATCAGAAAAAAATACTAGCTTAAAACCAGCCTTACTAAGAAGAGAACCCGAGACCAAGTTCTTCCGAATATCCGGAACGTGCAGTACATTTCTCAATGTTAGCTCCTTTCCTGATGTCATCTTCAGAACCACTGTGCCTTGTCCAACCACCTGAGAGGTAGACGAATTTCCCATTGTCAGATGATCGCCGTCATCGACCTTCTGGTACATGGAAAACATCTTGCTTTCAGCACAGATATGACGAGTAGCCCCAGTGTCTACCCACCATTCCCTCGGATTCCCAACTATGTTGGCCTCGGTTACCACTTCTGATAGTTCCATCTCTGAGATATCATCAGTCAGCTGCTCACTCTCAGTGACATGGGCCTCATTTTTCTTTTTCTTGCCCTTGTCCTGAGATTTCTTGTTTCTGCAGTCCTTTGACATATGACCGCTCTTTCCACAGTTGTAGCATTTCCCCTTGAATTTCTTGTTCGAAGAATCAGCTCCACTGTTCTTTCTTTTCTTGCTACCCTTCACACCCTCAATGATGTTAGCCTTAGACTCCATAGTCTTGTAGCTGGCCTTCTCGGACATCCTGTTGTCCTCCTCGATTCTCAATCGAACACTAAGGTCTTCAAGGCTCATCTGCTTCTTTTTGTGTTTCAGATAGCTCCTGAAGTCCTTACACGATGGAGGCAACTTTTCAATTATGGCCGCAACTTGAAACATCTCACATAGTTTCATACCCTCATCCAGTATTTCATGAATGATCAGCTGCAGTTCACCCAACTGAGACATCACTGTCCTTGAATCTACCATCTTGTAGTCCAGGAACCTACCCACGACAAATTTCTTTTGTCCGGCATCCTCGGTTTTATATTTCTTCTCGAGAGATTCCCAGAGAATCTTCGCAGAAGTCATGCCTTGGTACACATTGTACAGGGTATTGTCAAGACCACCCCAAAAGGTAGTTCTTGCATAAGAAGTCTCCAGACATCCAAGTCTGTTCTCGCTCTTCCTTGGCCATTTGAGATTCACCCTCCACAGGACCCGGAGGATCTTTGAGGAATTTAGCCAACTGAAGAGTTGTCAGGTAGAACAGCATTTTGCTTTTCCACTGCTTGAAATTTGCCCCACCAAATTTCTCCGGCTTTTCTCCATGAGAGACCGGTACCGTGATATTTCCGCTAGCCATTTGTAACTGGAAAATCTAATATGGGTCAATTAGTCTACAAAAGACAAATTGCACAACGATCAACGAATGATCTTGTTCAAAGTGATGTACTAGGTAACCACTTGTTGTTCTATTGGACGGTGGATCCAATAAACACAAGTCCTTGAATTTACACTAAAGATTCTTTAGAAAAATGAATAAACGAATATCGTCTTTTAGACAAAATATTCTTTAAACACTTTTTCAATAGGATCCTTTAGCAATTCAAACCCAGAACTACACTTTATATAACGGTACAATATACAATATGTGTAGATATGTGTAAGTGTCAATCAAGATTGGATGGAATTTCTTGTGTATGATTACACTTTAAATTCTCAACCAAGTATGCAACACACAATCAATTTCAACTTTATCACTATGTGTATGCTTGTGATAATTGAACAACCTAATAATAACTTAAATCTATACTACCAAGATTAATGTGTTACAGTATTATACGATTTACTAAGTTAATATTAATTTAAGTTTGCAGTTTATAATAATTACAGGACTATTTCGTTAGTGTCACGTTCGTATATACGTTCGAACGAGACTGGCAGTGTGGGTGCGTTCGTGTTGCGTTTGACAACGCGTTCGAACGATGTGTTTCCAGAGAGTTCACGTTCGAGTAGCGTTTGAGAACGCGTTCGAACGGAATGATTCCAGAGAGTTTGCGTTCGAGTTGCGTTTAGGACGCGTTCGAACGTTCTTAGGCAGAAGGCTTGCGTTCGAAGACGCGTTCGAACGTTCTTACGAAATTTCAGATTTTAAGCCTTCGTGTTCGTCGGGCGTTCGAATGCCATACGGGTTTACATGCACAGTTCGTATTTTTTCCAGAAAATTTCTACCCTAGCATGCGAATTTACAGTCTAACAACACTAAAAGCAATAAGTTCTTAAGATTGTTGTATAATTAGTGTCATTAAACGTCAAAACCACATGCTTCAAACAAATTAAACCAGATCAATACCAACCAAACTATCAAAAAATCCTAGAACATGAAATTACAGAAAACCTGGAAAAGTGTGTAATTTGATGACGAATCCAAGTCGAGATCTTTCTGTCCTTAAGAACTTATTGGCCCCGTCACATGTGCTTTACGGATTCAATTAGGCAATGTTCTCCCAGGATAACTTGGTTCCTTCTTGTCCAATGAGCACTCCCTTAACAAGTATTCGAACTAAGAATCAATGGTGGAACTCTCTCCAAAACAAATAAACAAAACAAAATATCTCTCTTAAATTCGGATTTTTCCTTGTCCCATTGTAATGAATATAATGCCTCCTTATATAAGGCATGTAAGGGTGCCAATAGGGCACCCTTTGGTTGGGGTGCAACCATCCAAAGGGTTGTACCCCTCACAAGCATCCAATGCTACAAAAGGACAAAATTACCCTTAATGAATATTTAGAAGAATTTCCAACACACAATTTATGTTAAAAGGATTTGTTATCAAAATCACATTTTTATAAACAGTAATCAACAAGAAAATTATTCCCAGGAATGGTCCTTTCATGTTATTATCTGATTATAAAATAGGGTAAAATTCTAATTATGACACATATAGAGAGACTCGAACTTAAAAACATTCCTAACAAACTCAAGTTAAATGGACTTCTTACCAAATCACATTTTGACCGAAAATGGTCCAAGAGGAAAATTACTTACAAGAATGGTCATTCCGCGTAATGCAAATAGGTTCAGTTTAGTGTACGATTAAAAAAATATTATGAATAAATAGTGGTTTATAAATAGTATTATGTAATTTTATTTTATACTAAAAAATAATTACGATATGTTTTTCTAATATTTTACGGGTGGAAAAAATTAAAAATCTTAATTTTTAAAAAATTCATGTTTTAAAAATAAATCATGATTATTAATTGTAATTTTTTATTATTAACCAAACACTTAAAAATTATATTTTGAACAAAACATAATTTTATTATCTCAATATAAGTCAAACCACAACACCAAATAAAATTATATAACTTAAAAGAAACTTCTTGCCAAGTCACATTTTGACAGAAAAATAATATTAGAGAAAATTATTCTGTCAAGTAGACCCGGCCACGGAACCGAAACCGAACAGAATCGGATGAAATCATAAGGTTTCGGTTCCATCGGCATCCGGTTTTGGTTCCAAAATCGAAACCGAAACGAAATCTATTTCAGTTTGGTTACGGTTCTACATAATTTGGAATCGTAACCTTAAGGTTAGGTTCGGTTTGAGTTCGGTTATGTTCGGAACTAGAATCAAACCACATTTTTTCTCCTAAAAAATAAATGACTGAACCAGAATCGAACTAGTTCTTTCGGTTCGATTATGGTTCGATCCAGTTCTATCGTTCTAAAAAATTGAAACCGTAACTAAACCCTTTCAAAATCGATTCGGTTACGGTTGACAGAAAATGGTCCAAGAGGAAAATTACTTCCAAGAATGGTCCTTTCACGTAACGCAGATATGATCTGTTTGGTGTTATAATTAAAAAAAAAATAATGAACAAATGGTGATTTTTTTTTTTAAAAAAAAAAAAATCAAAATCAATATTTTATGGTAAAAAAAATACCTGATTTATTAATTTTTCTATATTTTTGTATACTTCCGCATCTTTTTAAAATTACAGTTGGAAGGACTCTTATTTATAAGTAAGACCCACATTTATAAATGAAATGGTTCGAATGATCAACTTTATTATGAGTTCTCCTCAAATCATTCATTTTTTTTTAAATAAAAAAAAAAAAATGAATCCAATTTATTGATGATCATAATATTTCTAGAAAATTGAAATTCTTAATAAATGGATGAAGAATATCACAATTTTTGGTAAATAAGATACTAAAATGAATGATCAACTCATTTCATAGCAGGAATGATCCTTCCGCCTTTATCTCTGTCTATGAAGAAATATCAAATTCCATGAAGGCCCTTACTTAAAACCACTCTAAATAAACTTGTGTTAAAAGGACTAATTATCAAATCACATTTTTATAAATAATAATCCAACAAGAAAGGAATGCTCCTTTCGCGTTTAACATTATTCTCTGATTATATATCATAATCATAATCACATATAGAGAGACTATTCTTAACAAACTCTAGTAAAAAGGACTTCTTACTAAATCACATTTTGACCGAAAATGGTCTAAAGAGGAAAAAATTATGATAAATATATAGTAATTTATAAACAGTTTAATGTAATTTTATTTTATACTAAAAAATAATTACGGTATGTTTTTTTTTTTTTTTAATATTTTGCTAGTGAGAAAAACTGAAATTTTTATTTTTATAAAATTAAAATTTTAAAATAAATCATAATTATTAATTTTATTTTTTTATCATTAACCATACGGTATTTTGAACAAAATATAATTTTATTACCTCACTATAAGTTAAACCATAACACGAAATAAAATTATAAAACTTAAAAGAAAATTCTCGCCCAGTCATATTTTGACCGAAAATAGTAGAATATAAAATTATTCCACCATCATGGGCCTAGGGGGCAAAACGAATCAACGAATCGAATTTGTATCGAATCCTAAACGAATCGAATCAAAATATGATGGATTTGGATTCGATTCGTTTATTAAACGAATCGAATACGAATATTCGTTTAGTCATGATATTATTCAATAACATAATTTATTTATAAGAATTTTTCATAAAAATATACATATGTAATTAATATATTTACTAAAAATACATCACCAAATATCGTCAATATTATTTTTTCTATAATAATTAGCCATAATTTCTTAAATCTTAATTGAAAAATAACAATAATTAGCAAAAGAAAATAATAAAACGAATCCTAAACGAATAAACGAATCAATGAACTTAAATTCGTATCGAATCGAATTGACTCATTTATTAAACGAATCTATTTTTCTAAACCCGTATTCACTTTAAAGCGAATCGAATTGAATGAATAAACAAATCTTAACCCAAATTATCACTCCTACCTAGGCCCTAGGCAGTGTAGGTGCTCAGGGCCCGATTGCCTAGGCCCTCAATTGCCAATAAAAATTGAGTTTGAGTTTTGTATATCATAATATTAAAAATTTTAAATTAAGCCCAACTCTGAAAAATTATTTAAGCCCAATTCATATATACACATTATTTTTTTTTTAAAAAAAAAACAAATTTTATTTTAGAATAAATGGCCCATTTTTAAAATTCGGCTTAGGATCTAAATCTCAGATTTGACACCGCTAGAAAAAAACTCTCTCTCTATTTTATGCTTGAGATTGACGCCACCGCCAAACTAACTAGTAATTTTTTTTTAAAATATCAATCTTTTGATATATTTTTTTTAAATATCAATATTGGAGGATAATCATTGACCTCCCCATGGATGGACAATAATTTTCATCCCCAAAAAAGGAAATAAAGAATAATAATTAGTAAAAACATTAGCATCTTAAACCCTACCTTAAGGACCCACTATTCAAATAGAATATATGCGAGGACGAACACGTGGCCAATCTCTGAACAAAGGGAGATCTTCTAGTTCTAGAACTTCCTATTGAAACAAAACTCTTTTAACTATTAAATGATGGGGACACATAAGGTTATCAACTTTGTCTGATTTTTGGAAGCATATCTAAATCCCGCTTTCGAATAATTGTAGCCTACTCTCTCTCCTTTATCTTTGCTTTTTTGATAAAAGATTTCATCACTCTACACAACAATCTATATATACTAATACTATATGTTTGTTGTATATTGTCATTAGCATTTTAAAACATAAATTCAACCCAAAGAGAATTTAATTTACAATCTTAGAAAGCAGGGAAGGGAAACATTTTTATACAAAAGACCAACATACTGATTTTTCAAAATGGTTTGACTCTTCTTCCTCAGCCTGCAAATTGTACCATTTCCAGCTCCTCGTCGAAGCAAATACTTGTACCAATCCTGGGTTCATAAATCAAATCACATTCTAACAAATCTTTAACAATAATATATAGAACTTGATTACAAAATGAGAAAATAGATCATACCGAAGAGATCAAGGCATCAAAAGATCGATCCAACACAACCAACTTGCTCCACTAGCTCATTTACATAACCTGCCCAACTATGTGGCTTCCCAATCAAATCCTCCAACTCGTGAAAGAGTTGTGTGTCATCCACAGCTACACGTTCATCCTCAGTCCCATTCTCTGCAACTGAACTGTCCCCAAGTAAGTTTCTGACCAACGTGTTATAAACAGAAGACGACTCTTGACTATCGCGTGTTCCACTTCCACACATTACATTCCCCCTGAGATCCTGAATAGGACTTCTACAAAAGTCATCATCCATAAGAGCTTGGAATGGCGCCTTATCTGATGTATCGTCAATATTTGTACTGTTTGGCGGCAACATATCAGTCAACTCAGATTGCATTGATGCCAATTGCTCCTGTGCTTGGTTCCTGAAATTGACATTTTCGCCAGTGTCCACAGGCTCAGGCAAGCTTTGAGGCTCTTGGATTGCTATCAATCTTTGTTTCTTACTGAATTCCAATTCTGCCCCAGCAAACTCTTTTTGTTGCTTTCTCTTCCGAATTAATTGCTGAACAAAATTGGGGTATTTAACTATTTTGGCAAAGAAATTCAACATCTGTTGCTGCTTACACTCTGCACATCGAATGCGTTCTGCAGCAGCACGCATTTGACTCAGTGAGTCCTCTTGGTGCTGTCTAAGTTTTAAGATTTCCAATCTCAATGTGTCCTGATCATTCTTTAGAGACTCAACCTCGACCTCCACTCCGAACTTGTTTGAATCAACACAAGTTACTGTCCCATATAGTGGCTTATGAAATCTACTTCTTCTCTTAATGTTTTTAAGCAAATGCTTCTTCCCTCCTTGAAATTTTTCATGTGCAAATTCCCATCTATCAGAATGAATCTTCCTAAAGCCCTTAAAAAATGAACATAAAAAATAACTTCACATTAAAAATCGAATACACGAAAGTGCAGTCTTAGTTACAAATATATTATACATAAATAAGAAATATATATATATATATATACACACACTCAGAGAGATTATCAAGACGAAAAATTCACACATATGCAGAGGAGATGAATGAATGAATTTAAATATAAATATTGGATAACCCTCAATTCTCAAAATTTTTGATTGAGTTTAGGTATATAAATTTCAATTTGGTATCATAATCAAACTCGAGTGCACTCACACTATTTTACTTAATGAGCTTATAAACTAGCTTATATATCCACGGTCTCTTTGACCGGCTGAGAAAAATTTCCCGAAATGAATGGATGAGCTGGGTAACTTCCAACTCCAAACTACTTTTAGGTTGAGGCTGATCACGAATTACAACATTATTATATGACACATGCCTTTTTTAAAATAAAAAAATTAATAAAACAATAACCTAAAAAAAAAAAAAATATTGGTGACCACTCACATAAGTGGTTTGAGCTGGCGAATGAAGCTGGAGAAATTCTTGTGCTTGAAATACTTGGGAAGAAGATTTTCGGAGAAGTCGTGTGAGTCCCAAACGATAAAGCTACTACGACTGAGGCTCCACGAAACGACCGGGTCGGCTTCCGGATCCTCCACCATCTCATATAACTTCCTCAAAAATGGAGGCGGACCCACCTCGTTTAAGCCTTCCATTGGCTTTGGCAAGGCCCCCGATGACGACCCGCCGTCAAATTCATCATCAACGGCGTCTTCTTCTTCTTCTTTGATTGTCGCTAAAGTCGGTATGGATGAAGACGACGATGCTGGCCACCATCGCTGCTGTTCTCAAACGTCGTCGCTTGTTGGTCTTCTTCTTCTTTTGACTGTAACCAAGGGCTCAATATTCTCTGTTTCAACTGTTAGGAAGGAAGAAAATGAACAAAAATCCCACTGCCGCCGCCTCCACCGCCACGCCACTACCAGCGCAATCAGCTTGAGCCACCGCCATTAATTTGGTTTCGCTTTCTTGTTTGTGAAATTGGTCACTGCCTTTACTGTGTGTTTGAGAGAGGGATTTCAGATTTTGTACGTTATTATACAAATGGCGAATGGAGACGAGCGGACACGTATTTGCGCTTTTGCCATTTGTAGGGACTAGGGAGGAGGGACCAGTATCTTGTGGTCCCCACTTAAGTTTCTAAAATTCACTTTGACCCCTCGAAACTTCTTGTTTGTGGGATCACCACCTGATTATTAATAAGAATCGCAACGAGCCGGGCTCGGATCGGGCTTATCAATTTGGATTTAGGCTCGAATTCGGGAAAAACCCAGTTCGAGTCAGTTTGGGCTTGATTTGGGCTCGATTTTTAATATAAAAAATTTTAAATATAAAAAATTTATTATTATTTTAAGCTCGGGGCTGAGCCGGGCCCGACATTTTGAAGCCCGGGCCGGCCGGGCCTAGAACTTTTTTGCCACCCTTAATTATTAATAGGCATACTTTCCCCTTCCCCTATCCCCTGCAAATTTATTCTTTTACCCCTCCTCTGGTCCCCAAAATCATATATATACATATATATATATATATATATATGATGATTTTATTTATTTATTTATTTATTTATTTATTTATTTATTTTTTATTACTTTAATTAATTTATTATTGTTATTATTTTTATGTTTATTTATTTATTTATTTTTTCTTTTGTTATTTATTTAATTATTTAACACTACTTGTTAGCAAAATATATTTTTAGAGAATAGTACATGTAATAATACACAGAAAAGAATACATAATCAAATATAAAAACACAAATTCTAATTTATGTTGCCTTAAAAGTCTCATCCCGCGCACTTGGTGATATGCCCAATATTTCGTACCAAATTCTATGTTTGTGTTGTACGAATGGACTCGAATTGTTATTATTTATTTTATGAAAATATATTTGCTAACATAAAAGAAATTTTTTCTATTATGGTGTTAAATAAATTAATAAATATCCAAATAAAATTAAATAGATAAATATATAAAGACTATTAAATAAGTAAAAGAGAAAAAATACATAAAAGAATTAATTTGAAAATATAAAAAATAAATAATCAAACAGTTAAATTAAAAAATAAAATAAATAACTAAATAATTAAGTCAACAAATAATTTATTTAAAAGAGTAGGGGTATTGTTTTCATTTAGAAAATCAAAAAAAAAAAATCATTTATTTATATCAAATAATTAATTAAAAAAAGAGAGAGATAAAATCATTTATTTAAATGAGGAGAGAGGATTATTGGAATTTGAGACGGAGAAGAGGGTGGGAGGGGAGGGGGCGTCTAACAGAAGAGGGGGGAAATAATTTTATTATTAAATAAGTGTTAATTCATTTGTTAATTATAAATTATTTAATATTTTTAAAAATATATATAATTGTAAAGATTTTGTATTAAAAATTATAATTATTTTTAATTGTCTGTTCGGTTCGATACAATTCGATTTTTTCAATTTTTTAATATTAATAATAATATATTAAAAAACTAAAAACATTCATTGAATCTAATATTTATTTAAATTTTTTTATAATGTAACTCTTTTGATTATCACAACTACACTAATAAAAAAATTTCATAAGATATAATCATCAATTAAATTATTTAAAATATAGGAAAATATAAAGAATAATAACCAAAGAAAAAAACATAAATATTTCATAAAATTAATCTGTAACACCCTGGTAACCCGATGAATACTAAGTTAGGAATGGAATAATACATATTACTTGATCATATGAAAGTGTGTGTTAGGCTCATGAAATTACTTTAAGCTTATTCGATAGATTCCTTGTAGTACCGTTAAGAAATTTATTTTAAAGTTCAACACGGACAACCTTTATTATTCGGACCGTAACTTTCTCATTCGATATCCGAGTTTTATGTATTTTATATCGTTGGAAAGCTAAGACTGAGATCTACAACTTTCACGTTGGATATTTCTTCAAATTCGAAGCCAAAACAGAATGAAAATATAAATCAGATTCGGATGAACGGTACTTACGGACCAAACTGGAGAATTCTTAAAGTTTCAAATATTTTTCATTATTTAACCTTTTGCAAACAGCCCATAGTATATAAAGAGGGCATCGCTCTTTCATCCCTCATTTTTTTAGAGAAGAAAACGTGAGAGAAGGGATGAGTTAGAAGATGCGGAATTTTCCTCCACCTTATCCACCAAATTTGGGTTGATTCAAGGGCTCAATCACACATGCAAGCTTAGAAGAAAGAAGTGGAAGCTTTGGGGATTATGCTAGTGAAGAGATAAATGAATTCAAGGTAAGAAAATGTTTGGTCCAAACTTGAATTGATAATGTTTTAGTGATTTGGTAATTGATGGGTGTTATTGACTTGAGGTTGATGAGGTTTAGCTAATTATTGTGTTGGGAAGTTAATAATTTGAGAAACCCCAAAATTAAGAAAACCCTAGACATGGATTACATCGGAATCCATGGAGTTTAATGTTGTAATTTGATGATTTGAGGATTAATGGATTGTGCTTGGGTGATGATAACATGTGTTTTGTTGGAAATGATTGAGTTGATTGATTTGTTTCTTTTGTTCTAATGTTGAAGTGTTAAAAAAAATACTTTGTGAAGGTGGTAAGGTTGGTGTTAATGTTGCTTGTTGATTTGTGAAGTAAGATAAGGGCTGTTTTGGTTGTTTGATGAAGGCTTGATACATGTTGAAGTGTATTAGTAGTGCCAAAAAGGAAGGATAAAAAGAGTTTGTATTAAATATAATATATATCCACAATACACACCTAGTGTTCGATAAAATGACGACCTTAATAAGATTAAGAAATTAAATAATTTTTATGTATGATAATATGTCTTTATTTATCTGGAAAATCTGGTAATGATGATCAAATTATATAAAGTTAATAGAGGGATGAAATTGGTATGTTGGGCAGTGAGTTTAATGAAGTCACATTCTGGACAGGTTGTGAATATTTACTTATAAGTCAAGATTTTAGTGTCTGATTGATGAAGCGTAAATTTCTGGGTAAACTATACACAAAGAGGAGTAACATATCCAAAATTTAGAATTTTTGGACTTAAGATGAGACCGGACCGAATTTTTGAAATCGGGGAATCTGTTGCCCATGTGCCCAGTTTTTTTCGGTTGCACATCCCCTTAACTTCAGTCCATAATTTGAGTTTCTTATATCGGAATTGAGAACCGTAAAAACCTACATAAATTAGATACATTATGGACCATTTCAGTAAAATTTCAGCTTCAGATTCATCCCCAATTAATCACAGTGAATTTTCAAAGTTAGACATCAAGCAGTGAATTTTCTAGCGATTAGTGAAATATAAGTTTCCACTACCGTATTTGTACAACTCCAAATCTAAGCCCGTTAAATTCATAGATACCATAGATGTCTCCAACACTCCAGTAGATTAAGTATCCATGCATTGTATATTCTTTCATGTGATATGGAAATATTATGAGTTATAAAGAAAGAGAACTAACGTTGTTTTCACTTTAGATCGACGTCAGAACACTCGAAAGTCACCTACATCGCATACCGCATCTGAATTTCTATATCACTGTGAGTGGATATTTTTCTTTTATCTGAGAGTATTTATTTCATAATTTTAATTATGTTTTCAGATTACAATTTTGCAAATCTTGTTTTGATGGATTTATATGTGAAATTATTCATTTCAAGCGAGCTGAAAATTTTGATTTGAGTTTGGTTTCAGATTAATATTTTGATGATGAAAATGATTTCAAATGTATGATTTTATGATTTTGGAGGAATGGGGGAAAAACCCACCTTAGATGTAACTTGATTCTGATATGGAATTGACGGATATGGTATTTATGGGTATCGATATTGATACCGGATATAGACGTGTGCACACGGGATACAGGACTAGAGATTACAGGTGCCTCTAGATCCTGGGTATTGGGCTAGGGGGACTGTGAGTACAACGCCCCTAGACTCGGATTTCAGAGACAGGTTGGTGGCACTGATAGCACCACTGTTTACTGGTTTAGTGGCTTGAGGGACTGTGCGTACAACGCCCCAAGACCACGGGATTATTATACATGATGACCGATAATATTCTTACAGATGATTTTACATATGTTTTGTGAATGATTTTCACAAAGGTTTTGAAAAGAAAATCATGACTTATATCTTATGGATTCAGAGACATACTTTTGAGACATGATTCTTTAAAGAGATTTATTTATTAAATGAGTTCTCAAGAGAACTCATGATTTAGAGAAATCCCAAAAAATATTTTAGAGCAGAAGAGACTATTTCTTGAAATGATTTTTGTTTTAAAACCATGGATTTTTATAAAATATTTCAGTTTCATTTTGAACTGTCCACTCACTAGGTCGTTCAAACGACCTAACCCCCCCACTCCCAGTATTTTTGTTTTGCAGGATCTCCCAGAGGATAAGCTCGAGAGGACTGATATTGTTGGCTGTCACTTGGGAGTTGAGTCCACCAGATTGAGTCCATAAATCAGCATAATCAATGTCAAGTAAATGTTGCATGACATACATTGCATAGTTTCAGACTTTGAGTGTGTCAAATATCATATTTGTAATGAAAAGTACATTTATGTTCATTGTATGGAAACTTGAGATGCATTTCTATGAGTATTGTGTTGGGCATTGGACCCTATGCATGAACTTATGTTTGGGATGAGTTTGATAGTATTGAACAGTTAGATACTTTGAGGCTTGGGGGGATAATATGGCATATTCCCTGCCGGTAATATTTTCCGGATTGAGGATGTTACAAATATGGTATCAGAGCATGGTGTAGGACACAGGACCTGGGCGACGCCGTTCCTAGGCTCGCGGCCTAGTTGGGAAGGATTACATAACATGGAGTCGCCACCCGGTGTGAACCGGGACAAAGATTTAAGGCCGCACTCACCCCTCGCAAGGGAAAACCTCAAACCGTTGGGTTCGGAATGGTCCCTTACTTATGTCACTTGTAATGAAAGGATTCATGTAATAATTTAAACAAGCTGAAGTAACACTTATTCCTAAGGGTATCATGCTTCTAAATTCACATTTATGAAATAAAATACGCGCCTAAATGTACATGTATTTCACATATATCTTACATTTAAATTTGCATGCTTAACATATATCAAGATAGCAACTAACATACAACTCTACTTGCATATCACATTCAGGAAAAAGACACAAGCACACATATTAACCATATAAGCACACATATGGGCACTTTTCAAGTGGTACGTGGAATTGTGGCCCAAGTACAGACCGCACTACCGTCCATTCGGAATCGGCTACGGAATTTACGTCTGGGTTTCCATCCGATATACCGCAAGAAACAATGCTCAAATGTTATCATGACATAAGCATACGAATTGTGACACATTTGCATAAGAAAGATCAACTAATAGGCAATTATGCATGAATATAATAAGACAGACTCAGTTCAGTGTGTGTGCGTTCATGTAGCGTTCGTAAACGCGTTCGAACGGAAATGAAACAGAATGCTCACGTTCGAGTAGCGTTCGTAAACGCGTTCGAACGGAATGAAACAGAATGCTCACGTTCGAGTAGCGTTCGTAAACGCGTTCGAACGGAGACGAGACAGAATGCTCACGTTCGAGTAGCGTTCGTAAACGCGTTCGAACGGAGACGAGACAGAGAGCTCGCGTTCGTATGGCGTTTGTTAACGCGTTCGAACGGATACGAGACCTGACACATAATAAGGCAAAAAACACATGCGCGTTCGAGTTGCGTTCGTGAACGCGTTCGAACGGAAACGGACCTGATGCAATACATAAACAGAAAACAAAAGGGCGCGGTGAAGCACTGCCGTAAAGGTGACCTTTTGGGGCTCTTGATCTCTCAAAGAGAGGACCTTTAGACCAACATGCTAAGCCCATGCGCGTCATATCATACATGCAAGCATAGAACCAATCATATCAATCAAGTATGCCCGATTGAACGCATCTTACATCCAATCCGAACACACGTCAACCGGCGCGGCAAAGCATCGTGGTAAAGGGCTTTTAGCCCCTCCCCATAGGGGATCTCACAACACACTTACTAAGCCCATGCGCTCGATTGACTTATACATACGAAAACAAAGATAATAACATCAAATTAAGTATGCTCGATTGAACGTATCTTGCGTCCAACCAAACATACATCAACCGGCGCGGCGAAGTAGTGTCACGAAGGTGGCCTTTTCGGCTCTTTGTCTCACAAATGGAGGACCTTTGGACTAACTCACTAGGCCCATGCGCTTGGTTGGATCATACGAAAATAAACAACATATTGAATTCAAGAGAAGACTAAATAAACAAAAAGCAACACAACAAAAGAGAGATGGTGCCGTTTACTCAAGCGGTACGTGGAGTTGTGGCCCGAGTACAGATCATATTACCGTCCATTCGGAATCGGCTATGAAATTTATGTCCGGGTTTCCATCCGATATACCGCGAGAGTTGACACATCTCTCATTCATCTAATGCCCACAACATGTTACATATCATAATTCATGCATATTTACATACTCAAAAATCACAACACACATTTCAACATTACAATCATACAAGGAATACTTAATAAATAATGCGGAAAAGGAAAACAAGTGTGAAAGATACCCTCAGGTCTAACCTTTTAAGTCGTCTCTCAGACTCACGTTCCACGAAGATCGAAAGGGGGGTAAAGCTCCGCAACTCTTCTGGTCCCTGGTTCAACGTCCTAGCTCACTGCTTCGCTGCTTTGCTTATTGTTCGAACTCCGTTCTGCTCCTATTCGGCTCCTGTTTTGCTGTTCACTGCACGGGCTACCTGTTTCAATGTTTTCAAAGAACTATTCCAAGTTGTGTGGGTTTTTAGTTCAATTAAAAGTGATTATTTTTAGGATTGTCTATCTAGTTTTCTAAGTTACTGTTTTTTTAAGGACTTGGGCTGCTGTTAAGGTGATTTTTTGTGGTAATTTTCGGTGGTGGAGGGCTGTATTTGTGGTTGTAATTCGGTGATGTGAAGGTGGTGGCTTGTGGAGGTTTCTTTGTTTCTTTGTTTTCTTTCTTGTGTATGTGTGAAGTGTTTTCTCTTTTTTGCTTGTTTGGTCTTGGGTGTGATTTTGTATTGTGTGAAGGAAAAGATGGCCTTGGTTAGGGGTTGTTTATATAGAGAATGGCTAGGGTTTACAAGGGAAGGGATTTTGTGCATTTAATTAGGATATGATTTAGTGTTTAGCAAGGAAAGTCAAAGATTGAGGGGGGACAAAATATTTTACTTTAGGAAGTTGTAATATTAGTTTGTGTTGGTTTAGGAATACAAATATTTTATATTGGTAAGTATCTTATTAGATTAGGAAGTCAAATATATGATTGGCTTTAATTGGTTATGATTGATTTTAATTTAGTATGATTATCTTTTGATTTAGTATGTGATTTGTTTAATTTAGGCATGATTTTAGTTTAATGGTAATTGTTTATTTTAATTGGTAAATGATTTAAATGTTTTATTTAATGTTTAATATTTAATTTAATATTTAATTATTTAATTTGGATGTGTTTTATGGGCTTTGTGGAGCTAAATGGGCTGGGTGTGAGGCTAGCAGCAAAACCAGAATTACCGACACCGTTCGAACGCTCAATCGAACGCTAAACGAACGCCCGCAATCTGTTTCCCGTTCGAACGAAGCAACGAACGCAGCACCAACGAAGACAGTGAGCTTGTTTATTCTGAATTCCCCCTTCCGATATCCGTTTCCCGCGGCTTTCATGACTCAAAAGGTAGTGCCTCCAAATGAGACTCATCATCGGGTTTCACATGCGAAAATGCAATGCCTACACATGGTCTATGGAGTCAGTGACTGTAGTGGGTAGAGTGTTAGGGTTTTGTATACGTGGTATGTCTGGGATGCCCATATGCGAGGCACTACCTCTCCAGTATCCGATCATCGAGTACGTCATCAACTCTGTAGACAGGTTAGTAAGCTTTCCCAAGCTATTCAAATATATTTTTTTCTTATGAAAGTAACTATACTCTATATCCAAGTTGAAAATTATTCTATAGTTATTCTTATCTATTACCAGAAGTACATGCAAGTTATCAGACCAGATAGTAAGTTTTGATAATATTCACTCAAGTTAGTGGGAAGAGAAATCTATGATATAAGTGAAAAGGTGATCTACTGATGTTTAAAGCCAACAGAGATAGTAAGAGGTAGTGATACATGATGAGATAATAAGGAAAAATGTCAGAACTTAAAGGAGTAAGAGAAATATAGCAAGCCTGAGCAATAGTATAATGTCGAGTAGACCTACGTAAGGTTCATTTCTTTCTCGTACGATTTCTTCCTTGCCAAAAAAAAAAGGGTTATGAATTAGATCAGTGCTAGTAGGAATTCATATAAAGTTGGAAGAATATATCCATGGGGTTTGGGATACTCAAGAGTTAACCAGAGTACAATTTCAAGTAAAAAGACTAAATGGTATAGTGTAATTTATAACAGGAAAATACAATAGAGATATATATGTTGTAGTCCCTAAGAGTGAATTACCATTAATCTTAGCAGCATAGTTTGAAGCTAATAGACGGAATATGGACATAATAATGAAGGATACATAAGATAATGAGGAAGATGGTATAACATAGTGATGGTATAGTTAATGTAGATATCAGAAAAGTTGATAAAAGTTATGGAATACAGAAAATAAAGGAGAATAACTATCAGGATTGACAGATAATGAGATAACCGAATAGTTGGACCAGAGAAATCTAAGAGAATTTAGATCAGAATTGTAAGATGATAATATTTTAAAATGAATCAAAGGTTTGAATTCACTATGGACAAGGTTAAGTTTAAAGTAATAACCTTATAAATTATGAGAAACATGACCTTAAAGTGGATAAAAAGTTCAAAAAGGGTAAGGTAGTCAAAGAAAGTAATTCTCAAAAATACTGGGTAATCGACTTACAAAGAGTTTTCATGATATCAGTATAGAGGAATTAGTGGTATAGTAATACCAAATCAAAAGTGAGTGTACTGGGACTTAAGGAAAAACATGACCTATTGTAGAAATAAATTTTGAGTATTGTTGGAAGAAGTAATTTTGGTAGTTTCGAACAGAAATGCAGTTAGATGGGAGTCAATATCTGACAAGCTAATATGGAATCTTAGATTCATAAGTAACCAGTATGTACAGTTACAATTAGTAGTTAAGCGAATCACCACAAGTGGTCTTGATATGAACTGCTGGTGTCAATCATATGTCATCTAAAGTTTATGAGATATCAATAATTGGAAAAATACAAATGTGTAGTAGGCGAGTTAGATGTTCGCCTCAAATGACAACCATTAGAAAGAGACTTGTGATAGATCACGCAAAAATACATCTCTTTTAGAGATTTCTGGTGCTGAAAATAAGATTATGCAGGCCCTAACCCCTTTGTTTTACATCTTATCACCGCCAACTTGTTATCCTTTCAAATCAAGCAGGAATATTGTGGAAGTGTTTTTATGAAGAAAATATTGATATCTTTCTATATAAAGAGGCGCTTGAATTCTTAGTGAATGAATCAAGAAATTTCTTCCATGGCATATTCCTCTGCTAATCCTAGCCCCTGCCCAAAAGATACCAGAGCTAAAATAGTAAATCAAAAACTTTGCAAATGGCCAGTCATAGATCGAGCAGTCATAGATTCCAAATATGTTCAAGATCTTTGGAGAGATATTTACAATTGCTTATGAGGTGGTGCTATGATCTCATAGATCGAGCAGTCATAGAGAAATTACGATGGATATCGTGAATCGAGTTCCTACTAACTTCATGAGGTGGTGCTATATTCTTCGAACCATCTGGAATGGAAAAAAAGATGGCTTGATACAATATAAATAATTCTGCAATTGTCCACTGTGGATATCACAGATATCATTCCACAGTTTTTATAAACAGTCACGAATTCTTTGATCATTGTCAATGGAGTCTGGGCACTTTGTTTGAACTTGGGTTCTTGAATGGATTTATTCTTGGGCCAAGTCCAATTTGTTGGTTTCTATTAAGGTCCCAAGATCAATAATAAGCATGAAATATGTGCGAATACAAATCAACGAAGTTGCGGAATACTCACATCGATCGGTTGAGCGACGCGAAGACGAACAAATCTTCAAAAATTGCTCCCTCCAAGGTCACGGCAGTGACAGTTTTTGCTCACTGGTTTTGGCTCGGTTTTGGTCCTTCGTCAAGCTCCAAGCTTCGTCGAACGATTCCCGGCTCATGGGTGGACTTCCCTATCACCTTCGCATGTCTCGTAAGTGTGCTAGCACTTGTGATTTTGCCACAAAATCCTACTCTTGTTTCCAAGGCTCACGGCAGTGAGCTGTGTGCAGAAGAGAGGAAAAACAGCCATGAAGGGCGTGAGAGAGATAGATTAAATGAATAATGAGAGTTGTGTGTTATTTGTATTTTGTGTATCAAATACACTTAAATGAAATTCAAATTCATTTACCACAAATTTGGCTTTACAAAAGTCAAACCATAAAGCCACACCAACCTCCATCAACTCACATCAACTTACATCAATCAATGAATAGTGACTTGCGTCAATTTCTCAAAGTGAAAGACATCCATCACTTGATTGATGAATGATGTGACGCTAGTAGCGACTAGCGATTTGACGCTTGATTTGATTTACGTGCCACACTCGAATTCAAAATATGAATGCGCTCGCAAATAATCCTGGGCTCGGGTTCGCTAATTCCAAATTAACGAATTTTCCGTTGCGACGTAATTAAATCTAATTTAATTAAATAATCATGCATAGCATAATTATTATTCACGTCGCTAACGAATTAATTCTAAATTAACTCGTTCGCCCGAATTAAAATCTAATTTTAATTCCGCGTCGAAATCTAATTTCATTTAATATATCAAATATATTAATTAATCGATTAATTCCAAATTAATCGTTATCTCTCTTTAATGATATTTTATCCCAGATAAAATATCTCTGTAATTAATCTCAGATTAATTTTTTCTCTCTTCTAATTAATCCCAGATTAATATAGAGTGTGAGTCATACGTCATCGGTGAATCTTTGGGAAGCGACCAATGAGATCCCCGGATATGTTGGCATTAAATTCGGTCGTCGGACTATCTGAACACGTAAGTACCTCGTACTACGTTTATACCGATTTACAAGACAAGGTTGGCCTCTAGCAAAGTGCCATGCCTTCCCAATTCTTTGGAAATATCCTTACAGGAATAAATGATCTATAGCAGGTGTAGTATACGTAGTATTGCGTATTTCTGTCCAGTATCTGATGATCACGTGCTAGGCCTGGGGTTGAAATTGTGTCTGCCCCGTACGAAGCACATGTCGGATGTCTGGTAACTAGTCTCTATAATCGGATAAACATGACCTTGTCATGTTATCCCGATGACTGCAGTACTTAAGAGTACTAGTACCGTATCCTACGTGACCATCATCTCCATATGACTGGAGTGACACTCCCGTCTTGACATCACACCCAACACACTACGATTCTCAATATACCCAGCATTGGCGTACACAGAACCTGTTAAAGCCCTGGACGACCGCAACCAAAGTATATTGATTGTCGCAAGTATTAGCGGTGCAAGTCTCAGGTTAAGACCAAATACACCTACCCTGATTTCGGACTTCCATAGACACATAGTCATACTACCAATGGAATTCCGAGGGGGTTTATCCAGAGCGAAGCTATTTCCCGTACCATCGGTAAAACACAACCTCCTATTACACTTGCATGAGTATCCTATACCCAAATATATGAGAACTATGAAGTTGTGCTCTCACAACGCGCACAAGTGCAATACTAGTCTTTTACGTATTTATCGATGTCCAATCTCGATAATACTCTGACTAGAGATATTTAATGATTTATCCTTCGTGGACTGATACTGTCTCATATCATTCTTCGTCCAGGAACAAATCATAGGGACCTCCTATCATTTATACATCTAGGTGATCTAATCACAAATGATAAGAGTGCAATCTCCTTTGTCACATAGTTAATTTGTACAACAACACTATGATATGTACAAATAGTGACGATATGGGTCATAATTTTCCAATAATCTCCCATTTAGCCTATAGCCAGTCACTCGAGTGCTTGACACCCGAACTATGTACGGTTGGCTCAAACTGCTGAGAAATGCTTTCGTCAGCGGATTTGCATGATTATCATCTGATGCGATTTATTCGATCATCACATCGCCACGATGTATGATCCGAACGAATCAGATGAATATCGAAGTATATATCTGGATCGTTGATGAGACCATTAATTCTTTAGCATGTGCTGACGCCTAACTGAGCTGCTAACAGAATTATATTTAATCTAATTAGATTTATTATCGACCCAAATGGCTTATATTGCTGCCTCAGCTGCAGCAATAACCCGCATTTGTTATTTATTCTGTAACAGTATCTTGCTTGGAAGATTTCCAGTTCACTGTTCTATTATTCAAACTTTGTAGTACCGTTTGCGACTTATAGTCATTTTATTGGTTTAGGAAACTTGCTATAGTGATCCCAGTCACTTCAAGTTCTCCATCTCCATAGATTAAGATAGCATCCTTAGTTCTCTAAGATACTAAGTCTGTTCTTAACTTCAATCAAGTGCAATACTAGTCTTTTACGTATTTATCGATGTCCAATCTCGATAATACTCTGACTAGGGATATTTAATGATTTATCCTTCGTGGACTGATACTGTCTCATATCATTCTCCGTCCAGGAACAAATCATATGGACCTCCTATCATTTATACATCTAGGTGATCTAATCACAAATGATAAGAGTGCAATCTCCTTTGTCACATAATTAATTTGTACAATAACATCATGATCTGTATAAATAGTGACGCTATGGGTCATAATTGTCCAACAATCTCCCACTTGGCCTATAGCCAGTCACTCGAGTGCTTGACACCCGAACTATGTACGGTTGGCTCAAACTGCTGGATTAAAGGTCCTTCATGTCGAGGTGTTAAAATCCTTTACCAAGATGCTTTGCCGCGCCGGATGATGTATATTCGGTTGAATGTAAGATGTGTTCAATCGGGTATACAAAGTCCGATAATGTTGTCTTTATTTTTTATATGCATTATGTCGTTAGCGCATGGGCTTAGTAAGTTGGATTAAAGGTCTTCCATGTCGAGGGGTTAAAATCTTTTACCACGATGCTTTGCCGCGCCGGATGATGTATATTCGGTTGAATGTAAGATGTGTTCAATCGGGTATACCAAGTCCGATATTGTTGTCTTTATTTTTTTATATGCATTATGTTGTTAGCTCATGGGCTTAGTAAGTTGGATTAAAGGTCCTCCATGTCGAGGGGTTAAAATCCTTTACCACGATGCTTTGCCGTGCCAGATGATGTATATTCGGTTGAATGTAAGATGTGTTCAATCGGGTATACAAAGTCTAATACTGTTGTCTTTATTTTTTATATGCATTATGTCGTTAGCGCATGGCCTTAGTAAGTTGGATTAAAGGTCCTCCATGTCGAGGGGTTAAAATCCTTTACCACGATGCTTTGCCGCGCCGGATGATGTATATTCGGTTGAATGTAAGATATGTTCAATCGGGTATACAAAGTCCGATATTGTTGTCCTTACTTTTATATGCATTACGATGTGATGCACATGGGCTTAGTAAGTCGGATTAAAGGTCCTCCATGTCGAGGGGTTAAAATCCTTTACCACGATGTTTTGCCGCGCCGGATGATGTATATTCGGTTGAATGTAAGATGTGTTCAATCGGGTATACCAAGTCCGATATTGTTGTCTTTATTTTTTTATATGCATTATGTTATTAGCGCATGGGCTTAGTAAGTTGGATTAAAGGTCCTCTATGTCGAGGGATTAAAATCCTTTACCACTATACTTTGCCGCACCGGATGATGTATATTCGGTTGAATGTAAGATGTGTTCAATCGGGTATACAAAGTCCGATATTGTTGTCCTTACTTTTATATGCATTATGATGTGATGCGCATGAGCTTAGTAAGTTGGATTAAAGGTCCCCTATTTGGAGGGATAAAAATCCTACGGTCTACCTTTACTACGATACTTCGCCACGCCTTTTATTTCGTTATTTTATTTTCTTTTTATGTCATCTTCTTGCATAATCATGCATCATTTTGCATCGCACCATGGCATGTTTATTTTAACGTATGATTGCCTCTCTAGTTATCTTTTTACATTATGCGCTTAATTGCCCCTCTTTAATATGCATGCTTGTATAATTATTGCTTGTTTGCGCTTCCATGATTATCAATGCAATGTGTTTGTGAAATTATGCGCTTGCCATTATTCTGATTTAATTTTATGCATGCTTGTATGATTATTGTTTGCTTGCGTTTCCGTATCCATGAATATAATGTGCTTATGAATTTGCATGCTTGCCGTATTTCAATTTACCTTTATGCATGCATATTTGGACATAGGTTATATGCAAATAGGTTGTATGCAAATTTGGACATAGATTGTATGCAAATAGGTTGTATGCAAATTTGGACATAGATTGTATGCAAATAGGTTGTATGCAAATTTGGACATAGATTACATGCAAATAGGTTGTATGTAAATATGAAAATGTGTTACATGTGAACTTAGATGAACTTTTGATTTATGCATGCGGACTTAGAAATAGAATACCCTTGGGAATGTATGTTGCTAGATTCGATTAAATTATTGCACAAATCACATCATTACAAGTGGCATAAGTAAGGGACCATTCCGAACCCAATGGTTTGAGGTCTTCCCTTGCGAGGGGTGAGTGCGACCTTAAATCTTTGTCCCGATTCACACCGGGTGGCGACTCCATTTTTCTCCGGTTTAGTCCCCCGCGGGTTACTCCGTACTCCCAACCTGGCCGCGAGCCCAAACAACATGCGTCGTCTAGTTTCTGTGTCCCACAATCTGGCGACTCCACTGGGGATAGAGAATCGGCCCCGAAATAATGTCTTGTAATATTATGATTTGTGCTTTAAGTTAACTGTGTCTATTGTGGGTTGAGGTGGTTTAATCAAATGCATTATTAAGGCTATGTGATGGTTTGGTGTCTTCCTTCACTCACTACCTTTCTATAAGGAAAAGCTGTGAAGGCACCTAGATAATCATCTACTCGTAGCCTACTGTGATGGACTAATTTGGAGGACTCGTTGTTTATTCCTGACACCAAGCGGTAAGAGCCTAAGAGGCTTGGGTATTTAAGAGAGTTCGCTCCACCCTCCCTCTGGGGAATCTACAACGGGAAACCCATTTGACAGTCAGTCACACACCATAACTCGTTGGCACGTACCTTAGTGTATAAAAAAGGGTGCGCTCACTTGGTCGTTCAGACCCTTGAGTGGGGAGACCTAGTTGTGGGTAATCCTTCGTCAGCGAGAGCCTTTGTCCACACCCCCGTAAACCCACATGTGAACCTTAGTCGTAGAACTAATTAGAATTATTTACGTGTTCTTGTGTTTGGGAACATGGTCGTTTGGATCCATTCGGACCTTTTGTCATGAGGTATGGGCTTGTTGGGCCATTTAATCTGGGACAAGAATATATCTTATGATGATTGGGCCAAAAGCTTCTAAAACGCCAACTGGCCATTATATGCTTGTGTTTGGGAACATTGTCGTTTGGATCCATTCAGACCTTTTTTTCATGAGGTATGGGCTTGTTGGGCCATTTAAACTGGGACAAGAACGTATCTTATGATGATTGGGCCAAAAGCTCCTAAAACGCCAATAGGCCATTATATGTTTGTGTTTAGGAACATTATCATTTGGATACAGTTGGACTTCTTGCCATGAGATGTGAACTTGTTGGGCCATTTAAACTGGGACGAGTTCACTCCTATGACAGTTAGCCCAAAAGCTTCTAAAATGATGATGGGCCGATTTGTGTGAAAATTTTAATGAGTTGGTATATTCCTTGTATCGCATGCATCTCAGTCATCTCATGCATACATATATCCTGTTAACACCCTCTATGTCTATAAAAGACATCATAGATTCCCGTTGGGTTAGGGAATAAGGAAGACTCACTAAAAGACCGGTAACAGATATGAGTACATCCGATAACGAGGTATCCCGGATAGATCAGTTGGAAAATGGTTTCGCCAAAATTACTGAACAGTTGCAAGCCTTGACTACTGTTGTGGCTGGTATGGCTGTACTCCGTGCTGGGGGAAGTTCTGAGAATGTAAGGTGTGGGGAGCCTCCGAATGGTTGGGGGATGATATCCCCGCTTTTGATGACGACATGGCAGAGTATGCAACAGGCAGAGTGATTGGGTCTCAGACAGAATTTCAGAAGCTTCGGGATCATGTTGAAACAGTTACCCGTAAAATGAGGGGTAAACATGAAGAGTTGTTAGATTATGAAGCAATGACTTTTGAAGAACAGCTGCCAGCTCAGTTCAAGATGTCTGATATGGCCAAGTTCAATGGGAATGGGGACCCGATGGTCCATCTTCGACAATATGTTTCAGTTATGAGTTCAGTGGGCTTGTCACAGCGCCAAGTCCAAAGGATGTTTGGGATGTCGCTTGAGGGGGCTCCCGTGGTGTGGTATTACGGTCTTGAGAAAAAGGTTAAGGAAGATTGGAGGGAATTAGCAGATGCTTTTCTGAAATAGTATGTTACGGACTTGGAGATTGATTTGTCACTCCGAGATTTAGAGAACACTAAGCAGAAGCCGGAGGAAAGCTTCAAGGAGTATGTAGACCGCTGGAGAAGCCAGCTCCTAAAAATGCAGACTCGACCTTCAGAGAAAGACCAGATCAAGATGATCATCAAGGGCACCAAACCCTCTATTTATGGTAAGCTGAGGAGGATGACTTCGATGATCACTGATTTTCGACAGTTGAGAGAGACTGTTATGGATATTGAGGAGGAAGAGGCTGAGAACAGAAAGTTTTATGGCCAGAATATGAGAACTTTTGGGGGGCCTTCTGAAACCAAGCCCACTACTGCCGAAGTCGATGCCATCAGAAACAGGCAATTCTCCAACCTTGGTAGACCTTTGTTGAAGGTGTTTGAAAAGTTACAGGGACAAGGACTCTTGAAACCCTTAGAAGGCAAACCACTTCCACACCCCCAACTGCCACACATAAATGTGAACCTTTATTGTCACTTCCACCAGCTACATGGCCATGACACCGACAACTGCACCCGCCTCAGGCATGAAATTCAAGATCTCATAGATTCCCATAAAATACCCGACCCTGGAAAAGAACAACCCAACACACACATAAACCCTCTACCAAACTACCACTCCGTTCCACCCACCCACATGATCAACTCTGGATTGCCCGAAACATTTATCCTCCAAACCCTCAACCACCAAGCTTCTTACATGGATGACAGTGAAGAACCATAGGCCGAGGAAGAAGGCAGTGCTGTGGATGATGGAGCTGTTCCTCCTAGTCTATTTGATCCAGCATTTTTAAATAAAGACATTGATTTTGTTTACTTGTTCAAACTTTTTTCTCGACGATAATAAAGACGTTCATTTCATTTACTTGCCTAAGCCTCTTCCTCTGCAACATGAGTACATTTGACAAAAGCATTAAACCTTGGTACTATGATGCTCAGCGATATTTAGAACACGGGGAATCTTCGAAAGAAGCAAGCAGAAAAGATAAGATAGCCATTCAAAAACTGGGAAATATGGGCAGTGAGACTGTCAGATTTGGAAGGGAACGAGTTCACCAAGCCGATCAATGTTGACAGATTGAAGCTGTACTTTGCCTGAGGAAGCGAAGAATGGTCACCAGAGGAATTGGCAGAAGACCTAACCCAACGGGATAGAAAATTCACTCATACATGCATGCATACACGTAACATATTTTGCATTTTTTTGTGTTGTTTTGTTCTGTATTCACAGGTTTCAAAGAAGAAAAAAAGAAAGCGGCAAAGACAAGCCAACCAGAATCAGCAACATATGAGTAGTAGTTTCGGGGATGAGTTCCAGGGTTGAGGCCCATATCAGTTTCAGTCTTGGGGATGAGTCCCAGGGGTGAGGCCCATATCAGTATCAATTTGGGGCGAGGCCCACATCATTCTGGGGGCGAGGCCCACATCATCATCAGTCTGGGGGCGAGGCCCACATCAGCATCAGTCTGGGGGCGAGGCCCATATTAGCATCAGTATCAATCTTGCCGGGTATGGCACTCTGGGGGCGAGGCCCACATTATTATCAATATCAGTCTTGCCGGGAATGGCACTCCGAGAATGGAGCACAGTTCGAGAATGAACAAGCCAGGAATGGCACTCCGAGAATGGAGCACAGTTCGAGAATGAACAAGTCAAGAATGACACTCGAGAATGGAGCACAGTTCGGGAATGGACAAGCCGAGAATGGAAATACGAGAATGGAGCAGAGTTTGAGAATGAACAAACCGAAATGATAATCCGAGAATGGAGCGGGTTTGAGAATGAACTAGCCGAGAATGAAGCAGGTTCGAGAATGAACTAGCCGAGAATGGCAATCCGAGAAGGGAACAGAGTTCGAGAATGAACAAGCTGAGAATGGTAATCCGAGAATGGAGTAGAGTCTGAGAATGAACAAGCCGAGAATGGTAATCCAAGAATAGAGCAATGTTCGGGAATGGACCACATCACAGTAACGGTTCGGGAATGGACCACCTCACAACAAAATCAACTCAACTCACGGCAAGTCAAGCGGCAGCTGGCGAGCCAGGTAAGTAAAAATGCATTGCACGTACTTTGATAGGATTGTCATTGTCACACACTGCAGAAGTCCCATCAAAGTGGGGGCGACTGTAGGCACTGCATTTTTGCATGTAAGTCTCTATGATGAGTCTCATTTAGAGGCACTACCTTTTATGTCACGAAGTCGCGGGAAACGGACGTCGGAAGGGAAAAGTCAGAAATCAGTACTTTGTTGGATTTTATTCGCTTGTTAGCTTCGGGTTCGCTTGTTGGACCTCTATTTTAAAACAATTCTTAGCCCATTAAATCACATCTAATAATAATTAAAACACATGTCACAAATTAAATTAAATTAAATTTGAATTAAATTGAAACTAAATTAAATTAAATTAAAATCACATTAAATCATTCCAAACTTAAATAATTCACCTAGCCCAAAACCCCCCGCAAACCACTAGGCCTTGACCTAAAACCCCCGCAAGCCTACACACCACTAAACCCACCAACCAAAGCCAACCAAACCCACCAACATGGCCCATGCACGCCCAAGGCCCTTAATACACATCCAAAAATACTAAAATGCATATTTAACACATGGGAAAATGAAAATAAAACAAATAAAATCTAAATAATTGCCTACCTAATTAACATAAATCAAATATATTAACTTCCTAATTAAACCAAATCTTGTCTCCAATCAATCTCTTGCTTTCCTTGCATGACACTAAGAAATATCTCACTTTTATTGCATGATCTCTCATTCCTTCTCCAACAAGAGGAAACCCTAGAAATTGTCTATAAAAGAAACACAATTCCAACCCTTGTGACCTCCTTTCATTCACGCATAGCAATCAAGACCCTACACAAAAAATACTTAGCTCTCCATTCTCTCTCATTCTCTCTCTCAATCATCAAACACGGTAACACTCATGAACTGAACAAACCATATACAAACACACTCACACTCACCACTGAATAGACACGTCTCTCTCTTATTCAGCCCCACGCCACTGCCTTCATCACGCCACACTTCCCTCTGATCATTCTCAAAGCCACGCACCTGACCACGTAGCACCCTCCACCCACTTTAGCCCAAAAACGCACCATAAACCAATAGCCAGCCCACTCACGATCACACTCAGCACGGTACTATCAGCTATCACGCCCTTAATGCCCTGAAACGCACCCCCTGACCTTCACGTAAATCCCCCTGAAACCAGCCCCTGACCTGCACGCAAATCCCCCTGAAACCAGCCCCTCCATTCACCAAAAATCAGCCCTCAAACAGTCCATGTAACCACCGAAATAGTCCCTTAAAACAGACACAAACACCACCCTAAAACAGTGAGCAAACAACCCCAAAAATCGCCAAAACAGTCCTTTATTACCAAAAACAATGACCAAAAAATACAACAAAAACAGCAGCGAAACAGAGGGAAAACAGTAGCTTGAGCAGCCAGTGAACCAGAAAAGTTACGGAGTGTTAGCCCTTCCGACGGACTTGTAACGCGCTTCCGAAAGTCGACATAAAAGGTTAGACCTGATGGCACTTTTTACATCTATTTTCATTCGTATTTTGATTGTTTATTGAATTTTCTTCGCGCATGAGTATTGTGGAATGATGTGTGTTGTGGCCCTTGAATAAAATGGAAAATGTGTCGCCTCTTGTGGTATATAGGATGGAAACCCAGACGTAAACTCCGCAGCCGAATCCGAATGGACGGTAATGCGGTCTGTACTTGGGATACAGCTTCACGTACCACTTGAGCAAACGGCACATATTTCGATTTATTTTGTCTTGTTTGTTAATTATCCGTTATTTAATTTCTGCATGTTATTTGTTTGTGTGATGATGAGATAAAGCGCATGGGCTTAGTAAGTTGGATTAAAGGTCCTCCATTTTGAGGGGTTAAAATCCTTTACCACGATGTTTTGCCGCGCCGGATGATGTATATTTGGTTGAATGTAAGATGTGTTCAATCGGGTATACAAAGTCTGATACTGTTGTCTTTATTTTTTATATGCATTATGTCGTTAGCGCATGGGCTTAGTAAGTTGGATTAAAGGTCCTCCATGTCGAGGGGTTAAAATCCTTTACCACGATGCTTTGCCGCGCCGGATGATGTATATTCGGTTGAATGTAAGATGTGTTCAATCGGGTATACAAAGTCCGATACTGTTGTCTTTATTTTTTATATGTATTATGTCGTTAGCGCATGGGCTTAGTAAGTTGGATTAAAGGTCCTCCATGTCGACGGGTTAAAATCCTTTACCACGATGCTTTGCCGCGCCGGATGATGTATATTCGGTTGAATGTAAGATGTGTTCAATCGGGTATACAAAGTCCTATATTGTTGTCCTTACTTTTATATGCATTATGATGTGATGCGCATGGGCTTAGTAAGTCGGATTAAAGGTCCTCCATGTCGAGGGGTTAAAATCCTTTACCACGATGCTTTGCCGCGCCAGATAATGTATATTCGGTTGAATGTAAGATGTGTTCAATCAGGTATACCAAGTCCGATATTGTTGTCTTTATTTTTTTATATGCATTATGTTATTAGCGCATGGGCTTAGTAAGTTGGATTAAAGGTCCTCCATGTCGAGGGGTTAAAATCCTTTACCACGATGCTTTGCCGCGCCGGATGATGCATATTCGGTTGAATGTAAGATGTGTTCAATCGGGTATACAAAGTCCGATATTGTTGTCCTTACTTTTATATGCATTATGATGTGATGCGTATGAGCTTAGTAAGTTGGATTAGAGGTCCTCTATTTGGGTGGATAAAAAGCCTACGGTCTACCTTTACCACGATATTCCGCCGCGCCTTTTATTTTGTTATTTGATTTTCTTTGTATGTCATCTTCTTGCATAATCATGCATCATTTTGCATCGCACCATGGCATGTTTATTTTAACGTATGATTGCCTCTCTAGTTATAATTTTACATTATGCGCTTAATTGCCCCTCTTTAATATGCATGCTTGTATAATTATTGCTTGTTTACGCTTCCATGATTATCAATGCAATGTGTTTGTGAAATTATGCGCTTTCCATTATTCTGATTCAATTTTATGTATGCTTGTATGATTATTGTTTGCTTGCGTTTCCGTATCCATGAATATAATGTGCTTATGAATTTGCATGCTTGCCGTATTTCAATTTACCTTTATGTATGCAAATTTGGACATAGGTTATATGCAAATAGGTTGTATGCAAATTTGGACATAGATTGTATGCAAATAGGTTGTATGCAAATTTGGACATAGATTACATGCAAATAGGTTGTATGTAAATTTGAAAATGTGTTACATGTGAACTTAGATGAAATTTTGATTTATGTATGCGGACTTAGAAATAGAATACCCTTGGGAATGTATGTTGCTTGATTCGATTAAATTATTGCACAAATCACATCATTACAAGTGGCATAAGTAAGGGACCATTCCGAACCCAAAGGTTCGAGATCTTCCCTTGCGAGGGGTGAGTGTCACCTTAAATCTTTATCCCGGTTCACACCGGGTGGCGACTCTATTATTCTCCGGTTTAGTCCCCCGCGGGCTACTCTGTACTCCCAACCGGGCAGCGAGCCCGGAACAGCATGCGTCGCCCAGTTTCTGTGTCTCACACCTAGACATGGATTACATCGGATCCAAGGAGTTTAATGTTGTAATTTGATGATTTGAGGATTAATGGATTGTGCTTAGGTGATGATAACATGTGTTTTGTTGGAAATTGATTGAGAGTTGAATTTGTTTCTTTTGTTCTAATGTTGAAGTGTTTAAAAAAATACTTATGTGAATGTGGTAAGGTTGGTGTTTGACCGGCGTAATCACACACGTATAACGCAAGCGCACGTATCGTTCAAGTAGTATAAAAAGTATCGATCCCACGAGGACTTAAAACCTTTTTGTTATTAATTTATGGGGCCAACTGATTACCAGTATCTAACAGGTTGTTTGATTGATTGATTTGAAATGACGATGATTCTAAATTTAAAACAAGTAAATAAAATTGCTTAAAAGTAGGTTGAGAAAAATCCAAATTTATAAAAACTATCCAGGGTTGTGATTAATTCCAATATTATTTAGAAGATGAAGTGGTTATCTTAAAGTTGGGTAATATATTGATTTATTAACCTGGAACACTAATTTATGTAAAAGCCTCTTCCGATGGTCAATTTCAAATACCTAGTATAATCCAATTGAACCATATGTCTATGTCAACCAAATTACCTAGATTCATTAAGATTCAGTTCCAATTATGGCTACCCCCGCCCGACAGGTATATTCTATCCTGTAAGGAAATCTATTAAAAGGGTTATCTATCCTCAAGGAAGATCGTGGGTTATTGAGTCTAAGGTCTTTAAACTTAAAATCCCTATGTCTAGTTCATTTTAAGTTTACCTAATCAATTTTATTAATGGCCAGTTAATAAAAAGCATTAAGATTAAGACTCAATAAATAAATCTTTAAATTACCCAACCTATAATCTAACCCCTTATAAACCGGTTATATTGAAATTCATCACAACCCTAGATACTAACTTAGTTACAATACATAGCTATGGCTAATGAAAACTTAAAAGACATAAAATAAAAATGCTAAAAAGTAACTGCGAGAAAGTAAAAGCGGGAAAGTAAATGAAAATAAACTGCCAAGTAAAAGGAATTACTTTTACTAATTACTAACTTAGATATCTCCCTTAGTATAACATAATCACTTGTGAGATTAAAACCAACCGACCATATAGGCGGTACCCTGATTAAGTCAAGTTAAGTCCGACCAGCCATAAAGGCGGTAAAATTTGTCCATGAACCTGCCATGTAGGCGATAAAGAAATAACCAGCCATAAAGGCGGAACCAATATTAAATTACCAACCGACCAATCTGGCGGTATCCTTGCTTAGTCAGGTTTAACAGTTTAAATTAAATAGCCCACCGACCAATATAGCGGTATTCCTTTTTAAGTCAAATTTTAGAATAGTGAATATGTTGTGTCTAAGGGAGATTAATCTAAGATAGTAACAGTAAAAGAATTACCTTTCACCTCGGCAGAGGGAAGTTACCTCCTCATGGTTGAAAAATAAAAACTGAAAAAGTAAAGAAAGGAAAGTGTTATGCGTAAAGTAAATTACGGAAAGTAAAACTGAAAAAGTAAAGAAAAGAAAGTGCGAGAGTGAAAATTAATTACTGAAAACTAAAAATAAACAAACTAGATACAATCTTTTTATTTTTTCATTAAGGATTTCAAAGAAGAAAGTATGAATATTACAAATGAAATGGCTTTGTATTTATAGGCAAAATTTTGCCACCATCAAATCATCAATCAATTTCTCCACCAAATCCATTATTAATTTCTCCACTAATTACTCCACCAAATCCATAATTGCTCCACTAATTGCTTATCTTGTTTGGTGGTGATTTGATAATTTTTATTATTATTTTATTAATTAATATTTTGCTTTGAAAATGATTGATAATGACTTTTAATAATTACACTCCACACACTTCTGGATGGTTCATCGATTTCGGTCTTGAAATCATTAGAATTTGAAAATATTTTCTCTTTCAAAGTTGTAGATCGTTGAATCTTCTTTAATCTGGAACTTGAATCAGCTCAATCCGATATCTGAGTAAAACGTTATGCCCAAAATACGACAGATGCGCAAAACTGGAATTTCCAAAACTGCACTTCGTCAAAAACGCCCTTTCAAATTTCCAATCTCCAAAATTAATATATCAAGTCCAATAATTGCCCTATTTGATCCACATTTCGTCCTAAATGATTTCATTGAGTCCCGATATTATTTTATCTGCAAAATAAAATAAAACATATCAAAACGTTCATCAAACCCGAGAAACTAAACAAAATATTAAGTAAAAGGGGCGGTAAATATTGATATATTTTCCGCTCATCAGTGTTGATGTTGCTTGTTGATTTGTGAAGTAAGATAAGGGTTGTTTTGGTTGTTTGATGAAGGCTTGATACATGTTGAAGTGTATTAGTAATGCCAAAAAGGAAGGATAAAAAAGAGTTTGTATTAAAATATATATATCCACAATACACACCTAGTGTTCGATAAAATGACGACCTTAATAAGATTAAGAAATTAAATAATTTTTATGTATGATAATATGTGTTTATTGAGCTGGAAAATCTGGTAATGATTATCAAATTAAATAAAGTTAATAGAGGGATGAAATTGGTATGTTGGGCAGTGAGTTTAATGAAGTCACATTCTGGACAGGTATTGAATATTTACTTATAAGTCAAGTTTGTGGTGTCTGATTGATGAAGCGTAAATTTCTGGGTAAACAACACAAAGTGAAGTAACATATCCAAAATTTATAATTTTTGGACTTAAGATGAGACCGGTCCGAATTTTTAAAGTCGGGGAATCTACTGCCTATGTGCCCAGTTTTTTTTCGGTTGCACAGCCCCTGAACTTCAGTCCATAATTTGAGTTTCTGATATCGTAATTGAGAACCGTAAAAACCTACATAAACTAGATACATTATGGACCATTCCAGTAAAATTTCAGCTTCAGATTCATCCCCAATTAATCACAGTGAATTTTCAAAGTTAGATATCAAGGAGTGAATTTTCTAGCGATTAGTGAAATATAAGTTTCCACTACCGTATTTGTACAACTTCAAATCTAAGCCCGTTAAATTCATAGATACCATAGATGTCTCCAACACTCCATTAGATTAAGTATCCATGCATTGCATATTCTTTCATGTGATATGGAAATATTCTGAGTTATAAAGAAAGAGAACTAACGTTGTTTTCACTTTAGATCGACGTCAGAACATCAGAAGTCACCTACATCGCATACCGCATCTGAATTTTCATATCACTGTGAGTGGATATTTTTCTTTTATCTGAGTGTATTTATTTCATAATTTTAATTATGTTTTCATATTACAGTTTTGCAAATCTTGTTTTGATGGATTTATACGTGAAATTATTCATTTCAAGCGAGCTGAAAATTATGATTTGAGTTTGGTTTCATATTAATATTTTGATGATGAAAATGATTTCAAAAGTATGATTTTATGATTTTGGAGGCATGAGGGAAAAACTCACCTCACATGTAACTTGATTCAGATATGGAATTGACGGACATGGTATTGATGGGTATCGGTATTGATACCGGATATAGACGTGTGCACACGGGATACATTACTAGAGATGACAGATGCCTCTAGATCATAAGTATTGGGATAGGGAGACTGTGAGTACAATGCCCCTAGACCCTGATTTCAGAGACAGGTTGGTGGCACTGATAGCACCACCGTTTACTTGTTTAGTGGCTTGGGGGACTGTGCGTACAACGCCCCAAGACCACGAGATTATTGTACATGATGACCGATGATATTCTTACAAATGATTTTACATATGTTTTGTGAATGATTTTCACAAAGGTTTTTGAAAAGAAAATCCTGACTTATATCTTATGGATTCAGAGACAGACTTTTGAGACATGATTCTTTAAAGAGATTTATTTATTAAAGGAGTTCTCAAGAGAACTCACGATTTAGAGAAATCCCATAAAATATTTCAGAGCAGAAGAGATTATTTCTTGAAATGATTTTGGTTTTAAAACCATGGATTTTTATAAAATATTTCAATTTCGTTTTGAACTGTCCACTCACTAGGTCGTTCAAACGACCTAACCCCCCCACTCCCAGTATTTTTGTTTTGCAAGATCTCCCAGAGGATAAGCTCGAGTGGACGGATACTGTTGGCTGTCACTTGGGAGTTGAGTCCACCAGATTGAGTGCAGAAGTCAACATAATCAATGTCAAGTAAATGTTGCACGACATACATTGCATAATTTCAGACTTTGAGTGTGTCAAACATCAGATTTGTAATGAAAAGTACATTTAAGTTCATTGTATGGAAACTTGAGATGCATTTCTATGAGTATTGTGTTGGGCATTGGACCCTATGCATGAACTTATGTTTGGGATGAGTTTGACAGTATTGAACAGTTAGATAATTTGAGGCTTAGGGGATAGTATGGCATATTCCATGCCGGTAACATTTTCCGAATTGTTGATGTTACATAATCATCACTAAATAATATAAATTAAATAATATATCAAATATAATTAAAAATTAAAAAATTCAATAAATTAAATTATTTTCAATTAATTTAGTTTGATTCATTTTTTTAGTCAAAAAATTATTCTAATTCAATTTAGTTCAATTTTTTAATTAAAATATTTAACAACTATTTTTGAAAATAAAATTTTTCACTTTGCTTCGGATTTTTCTGATTCGATTGGGTTTTTTAATTTCAATTAATTTTTAATTTCCTTCTAGTTGAAAACGAAATTCACTTGCCACGTTTCACCATTCTATCGTCTTTAATGTCCATATCCACAACGCGCCACGTGGCCCACGCAATTAATCAGTTTATGTACCACATATTATACCGGAAGAGCGCGCATACAGAGTATAATTGCCTTCTTTTGGACAGTAGCTTCAACTTGTCGACGGTGAAATTATATTGTCCAACACCACCAGGCGGTGACCATTTCAGAGGTTGAATCGTACGCTTGCGAAATTTCAACGGTTGAGATCTAGCGGTCTCTTATCGTTACCTTATCGGCATGAATGCCACGTTTCCCCAAAGTAAACAAATGTAGGCTTCATTTGGTAAGTCAAAACTAAAAATTAAGGGTGTTTATGGATCTAATTTTTTCAAATTTTGTAAAATCAGATCGAATCGGGTCATGCGAATTGATAAACTCGAATCCGAAAATTGAGTTTGCAAATTCGAGTGGGTTAGGTCGGACCAGTGAATTTTTTTATATTTATTAATTATTTTTAGACATAAATACTAATTATTTTATATCCAGAAACTTGTCATACATATAAAATTTCAAGATAAAAAATAATAAACAACCGAAATAATAGTAAAATCTTTAAAAATAATAAAAAATTATTTTTCGGGTCGCGTGGCATAATCAAACCCATGAACCGACATGCAAAAATCAGTTCGGTTGGATCAACCCAAAATCACATAATTTTTTTTTAGAACTCACACGAATCGAGTTGAATCGGGTCGCGATTTGACCCGACCTTATAACACTCCTACTAAAAACTATTTCACTATCTGGGTTTAAATTTCATCATCCCATTTTTTGCCTGCAATTAAAAGCTTCTCGTGAATATTCTTCAATAATATTTTGGCCGTCCCCCGAAGATCACGTGAATGTCACGGGAAATATTGTCCAATTTTTTTTTATAAAGTAGGGACGACAAACGTTTCAAAAAGGGACGCGCGGCAACAACATAAGCTTGTTGGGCTCAGTATGGGCCAACGTGGACAGCATACTGGGCCGTTGGAAGACGTGGCCCAAACTCTTCCTCTCATAATGAAGGTAGAAATTTCAGTTGTGTACCAAACTGAAAAGCTAAAGCCGAAGTCAAATTGATAGGATTGTTTTTGTTATATCCACGCGTATACAACATAAACCCCACGTTATCCACATACACCAATTATGTATCATTAATTATTAACTGCATAATATAAGAGGTGGATAAAAACTAAATTAAGTTTTTGGTCGCTTGTATCTTTTCCGATTCAAATTTGGATAGTCAATGAAAAAAATAATGCTTGAAAACCACTTGCCTAAGTCGCTAGATGAGATATAATTAGAACTCATACGATCAAATATTAATGTTTTTATTTTTACTTTATTTTTTGAAGTTGTAACATTTACAAATATATTGCAATATTACGTCTACTGACAGTTTGAATTTATATATTTATAGTACAATTTAGAAGTCTATTATAAATGTATTTAAAATCCGAGCTTAGTAAAAACATGACTTATATTGACTTAGAGAGATATATCTATGATCACCTATATTTATAGAAAACCGGTACCCTCAAGCTAAGAGGAGTGTTTCGCCAAATACAAAGAATGTGACGTGTCATGGGAAAATATGTTTCAATGACTTTAATGAGCCCCGAGATCCCGATTCGAATAAATACCGATGGCAACGATGTCCATTTCTCAACGATGTCCATTTTTTAAAGTCCGAGCTTAGTAAGAACATGACTTATATTGACTTAGAGAGATATATATATAATCACCTATATTTATAGAAATTGGTACCCTCAAGCTAGGGGTGTTCGCGGTGCGGTTCGGGTCGGTTTTTTCGTTTTTTCCTTCAAACCGTGCGGGTTGGCGGTTTGGGAAATTAGAAACCGAAACCGCAAATTTGATAAGGAAAACCGCGGCGGTTCGGGTTGACGGTTTAGCGGTTTGGGCGGTTCGGGTCGGCGTTTGGATTATAAAACTTTTAAGAAAATTTTATGTGTTTTCACATTATAATTGAAGTAGAAAAAATACATAATTTTCATTTATTCATGTATATAGTTATATGATCATTAAATATCTTAGAATATCTATTCCGATAATAATCAAATATAAATATAAAATAAATAAAAATATATGTGTAAGAGACTAAGAGTGATCTAACAAGTGTTGGTTCAAATTATGAGAACCAAATATACAATAAATTCGTGATAGAGGTAGATTGAACCATATTTCATTCTCAAATAATAAGTAACATAACATATCTTTTTTTTTTAATTCCCACTTTCTTTCTCAAATAATATAACAAAATCTTTCAACACAAAACACACGTGTTATGTATGTGTGTATATATAGATAAAATAAGAAACACATTAAAAAAAAAAATAGTGGTGTTTGTTTTGTGGTCCTTGGTTTTGAAAACGTTTTAAGTCACGGTTCTTAACCTGTTAAGGCTAGGTACCATTAATTTTAAGGGAAACAGTTCTAGTTATTATAACAAAATCTTTCATATTCTAATTTGCGGTTTGGGCGGTTCGGTGCGGTTCGATGTGGGTCAAAACCGCGCACCGACCCGAAATTTACGATTCGATTCGGTGCGGTTTGAAATCATTTTTAATATTTTTTCAAACCGCGCGGTTCGGTGCAGTTCGCGGTTTGACCCGAAACCGTGTTCACCCCTACCTCAAGCTAAGAGGAGTGTTTCACCAAATACAAAGAATGTGATGTGTCATGGGAAAACATGTTTCAACGACTTTAATGAGCCCCAAATCCCGATCCGAAACAAATACCGATGACAACGATGTCCCTTTCTCAACTATCCATTTCTTCAAGATTGATAATGCCCCTGTCAGTTGCTCTGCCTTCTCATTTCTAAGATATGCGAACATAAGCGAGTAAGTTCGCATTGTGGGTGTGATATCAACAACCTTCAATAATGGTATCTGATACTTGTTAGTCTTGTATGTGGAAATCAATGATTAACACAAACAGAAAGTTAATAGATAGTTATAGGCTTTTAGGATGAACCCAAAGAATATATATTATTTCATTGGTGTCTGGATTTGTAAGGTAATCATAAATGTATTTTTTTCTTAATTAACTGATCCGAGACATATTGAATAGAAGTTAGACCACCTCATTTAGCTTCATTGTTTGTGAAAATGGCATTGTAGATGCTTTTGATTCCCGTAGTATTTGACGGGTCTATTTCCTTTAAAATACTAAGAATTTCAAGAGGTGCGGTGCTATTGGCCATGTCGAACACAAATTGTTTCTCTAATGGTTTTTGCCTAGACGGACTCATGGCCATCAATATATTCTACTACTTGATGGTTATAGAAATCACATAACACCATCTGGAGGTATTGATATACCTCACAGCTCAAATGGGCATTCACATTTTTTAGTCATATTATTCCTTATTATGTATTGACCATCAACAAGATACTGTAGCGGTTTGTATTTTCCTCATCTTTCACACATAAGATGACACTTTGACAGCCTGCCACCTTTTAAATTGGCATAAATTTTAATCATTACCACAATATCATTTTCTAGACGAACTCTTTTCGCCCAATTTATCATATCTTATATACTTTTAAAAATCTATATAAAAAAAATATAACGAACAATGTATAAATAACAAATATGCATAATTTCTATACTTTCAAATTAAAAATGAATATGCATAATACAATGATAATAACTAACCTGGTTTGTAGTAAATTCAGTTGTATAATCGCGACTATTATTGGACATGCTCTCCCTACTTAGAACATCATTCTCACATGACCAACTATCTGAAAATAACTCAAGTTGTAGTTATCCATAATGTTCTACTAAGATAATAACTCTATTATAAGAAGAGAGAATGATATGCTGAAAAGGAAAGAAAAAATGAGATGAGAGAAGCTCAAATGATCTTCTAAATGATCTTACCTTCAAATTTGTAAACTATTTCTTTATATAAGAAGTAAAAACAAATAAAACATTTAATTTTTAATAAAGTAAAAGTAAATATGGATATTGATTTACGAAAATAAATAAGACAAATAATTTAATAAAGTAAAAATAAAATTAGAATCAGAATCAACACGACTTTTAATAAAGCAAATTTCTCTACTTTCAAAATAAATAAAAAATATACATAAAAAAATAATGAGATTTATTAAACAAATAGACTATCAAAAAAATATAAATATAAAAAATATTTAAGATACAAAAAATAAAAGAATTAAATCATAAAGTAGTGAAGCGAGAGAATAAATGGGATAAATAAGTAGTGTTAAATAAATTAAAAAAAAAATCTATTATATATAAGTAATGTTAAATAAATTAATAAAGATCAAAAAAATTAAATGAATAAATGAACATAAAATAAATAACAATAAATAAGAAATTTATAATATTTATCAAACAAATAAAAAAGAATAGATATATAAAGAACAAAAAAATATAAATTTATTTAAATAATAAAATAAAATAAGTATGTATGTTATTTGTAAATTAATATATATATATATATATATATATATATATATATATATATATATATATATATATTGATTTTAGGGTAAGAGATAATTGATTTCGGAGAAATGGATATTTATGTAATTTGAGGATGTAGTGGGGGAGAAGCAAATTTCTCAAGTTAAAGTCTCTAGCCCACCACTAAATAATTAACAAGCCTAAGCGGCATCAAATATAGGAGTTTAAATTTCTTCTAAATAAATTCCAAACAAATTCTGTCTTGGATGCATTTAGAGTGGTCTCCAACAGCAGTTTTCTATCAATACATGAATGAAAATGATTCTCCTTCTACTCATATTATTAACTCAATTGATTTATGGCATGAAAGACTTGTTCATATGAAATGTTGATAGAATTTGATTTATTGTCTAATTTTATCTTGTAAAATGACAAATGTGATATATGTGTATGAAAGATAAATTCACAAGAAATATATAAACAAGTTCTAAATATAAAAGTTGAACTTCTTAACTTAATCATAGTAAGCTTGCTAATATTTTTTTTTTTAAAAAAAAACCATGATCAAATGAGGAAAATGTATATATTATATTTATTCATGATTGCTAAGGCATACAAAATCTTTTGAGGGACAAAGATGAGGCTAGTGAAAAGTTATTGATCTGAAAAAGTGAAGTTGATAGAGGAGGAGAATATGAATTGAGCATGTTAAATATTTATTGTAAAAATCATGCAGTGATGCCTCCCATCAAATAGTGTAGTTGAAATGAAGAATAGAACATTAAAGAACACGTTAAATATCATATTAATTTCGCTGAATTTATGAGGCTTGTTTAATCCAAAATCGATTACCCTATAAGAAATCAAGTAAGACACCTTATGAGTTATGAAGAGGCTTGTAACATCTCATGTTCAGAGATATTACCGACAGACGACGTATTATCCTATCACCTTCAATCTATGTCTGACTGTCTTTATATGCATTTACTAAACTTATTACTCATCACATCTTAACAAAAGACTCATGCATAACACATATAATGTAGAAATTATATGCACTATCTCATCAAACAAACTTAACTCATCTAACTACCGACGACTTAATACATAATTTCATAAAACCTATCCATGATTGTACAATACTCAATGTACCCATCTTAATGGACCCATGACACTCTAGTGACTGCAAAACAGTATCCGGTTCCACGAACTCGTCCTCTGGAAATCCTAACAAATAGATTTGGTGTATGTAGGAGAGTGAGTGAATATAAATCGAAATGAACTTAAAAAAAAATCAGTAAATCATTCTGTAATATCTTGAATTTTCGAAATAATTCTGGAACATTATAGGATTGAAGTTTATATCTCATAATGAGACGATGTTGGAGAATAAAAATTTAAAAATATGATTTAAATACAAATTCGATTAACCAATTTGTTTGGTCACCCCGGTGAGGGTAATGTTCCCATCGAGCAAGAACTTGATAAACACAAAAAAAAAAAAAAAATTGTTTAAAAATCGAATTACAAAACAAACAGGGCCTTAATAAAAAAAATAGTAAAAAGACAGAAAGGTGCCGAGTGTGTGTTATTAGGTTTTCACTTTTTAGGGCGAAGGGAGATGATTTAAGCGAGACGCCCCATTTCTTCTGACGCCTCTGCACTCAAAAAATTATTTAGCATCCCATCCTGCAACTCTAAAACGCCGTCGTTTCTCCTCCACAATGAGCGCCGACAAGAATAACTTCAACGTTACCGATCTCCGTGCCTGTAACCCCTGAATCTCTAAAACCCTAATTTGGGCTTTAGTTTATTCAAATTATTAACTATCTGACTCCCTTTTTTTTATTATTATTTTTTTTTGTGTGTAGCTCTTGACGAAGGGGCTCGAGCTGACCTCGTGGGTGTTCTTAAGGTTAAAAATTGTTTTGTTTTTGGTGTTCAGTAATGATTTTGCGTTTTGGATTTTTGGGTTTTGATTTTTCTGATTGAAGAATCGTTGATTTTGCAGAATAAACTTCAGAGCCTTGCGGGGCAGCACTCTGATGTCCTCGAGAACTTGACTCCGAATGTAAGGAAGCGTGTTGAGGCTCTCAGGGTGATCCAGGCACGTGATTTGTTATTTTCATAGCTTCATTGTGATATGATGTTCACTATATATGTGTTTGATTGACATGATAATTCTGTGTACAATATGTATTTCAAGTTCTAAAAAGTTCATTCTTGTGTGCTCAATCGCTGACTGAACAATGGTCTATTCTCAAAATTACCCTAGGTTGTTTATGCTGGGATTTCTTTTTGGATCTGTTTGGTACTGCGTTTGAAGATGATTGACCGTTTTGCCACTTAATGGTGTTTGTAGTAAATGGTTTATAATTATCTTGAAAAAAAAGGGTTTATAATTATCTTGAAATAGACAACTTATCTTACACAAAGCGGCATTGAGTATGATAGGGCGGTTCCCACTAACCTCATATGTCAATGTCATAGAGGCTTTATATGTTCTGATATGTTTTGACTTGACACTTATTCCTGGACAATGTTATGGATCATATTTGCTAGTTTGTAACTCATTTTGTAATTGTAGTCAACTATATGATGTTTTTCTATTCCATAAAATCCGCTGTGGAGGTTCTCCACATTTGAACTTTTGTTTTGTTTTATGTTCTATGATTTTTTTTAATGTTGGGTGTATTTTGCCCTTTATCATTTATTTCGTTTTCTAATTTGCTCAAAATCATGACAAGGGGATGGGGTTAACAATTCTTTATGATTTACAGAGTGAACATGATGAATTGGAGGCAAAATTCTTTGAGGAGAGAGCAGCACTGGAAGCCAAATATCAAAAACTGTATCAGCCACTGTACACCAAGGTGTCATACCATCTTCTCTAACAAATTTATCTACTTTTGCATAGAAAAATGAATAGATTTACTTGGGAATTAAGAATTCCAAGCCCATGTAGCAACATGACATTTTCTTTAATGGGATATTTGAAGCGAAAATAATGGTAAAGAAAAGGCTCTGTGCTAACAATTGTAATGGGTTTCTTGTGTACAGCCCTCATACTGGTTAACCTGGCGTGCTCTTGTATCTTGCATGAGCTTTTGTCTGATTATGCTGAAGATTGATTCATTTAATTTCCTTTCACCCAATTGTTGGTTGTATTGTGCATTTGCAGAGATATGAGATTGTCAATGGTGTTGCTGAAGTTGAAGGGACCCCGAATGATGCTGCAATGGACCAGGAAGAGGATAAAGCCACTGAAGGTACCTGTTGGATATCAACATAGGGCATTTCTCTAAGATGTATTAAATATGTCGCAAATATTGTTGTTGATTTATATTTGATTTTTTATATGCATAATGTAGAGAAAGGAGTGCCTGATTTCTGGCTCACTGCAATGAAAAATAATGATGTGCTAGTTGAGGAAGTAAGTCATTTGAGTTCTAGTTCTTTTGTTTAATTTGGTAATGCCATGGTCAAGGATTTTTGTTAAAATTTTTTCCTTGAAATCAGGTTAATGAGCGTGATGAAGGAGCTCTCAAGTATCTTAAAGACATTAAGTGGTTTAGGATTGATGATCCTAAAGGATTCAAGCTTGAATTCTACTTCGACCCCAATCCATACTTCAAGAACTTGGTCTTGACAAAGACTTATCACATGATTGATGAAGATGAGCCTATTCTTGAGAAAGCTCTAGGGTAACTCCTCTGCTTTCCTTGCCATTGCGTTGAGCTTGAGAGCTTTTTCTTTTTTAAGTTTCTTGTTGTTAGATTATTGAGAAGACTTGTCTCTATTGTTATACCTTAGACAATCTAAATTTTGCTTGCTGCTGGTTTTCGTAGGACGGATATTGAATGGTATCCAGGAAAATGCTTGACACAGAAGCTCCTTAAGAAGAAGCCAAAGAAGGGATCAAAGAATGCTAAGCCGATTACTAAAACTGAAGAGTGTGATAGCTTTTTCAACTTTTTTAATCCACCTGAAGTCCCTGAAGATGACGAAGACATTGATGAAGACACTGTAAGATTGACATCATGGCCTTTGTAATATTATTGATGATAATTGATTGTTTTTTCTCTATTTATGTTATTTCATCTTGAACAGGCTGAGGAGCTTCAAAATCAAATGGAACAAGATTACGACATTGGGTGTGTACTCTTGATAATGTTTTTTTAATCCATGGAAATCTTCTTAATGATGAACCTTGTCAGCTGTACAGTGCGGGTTCACTTTAAGATTTGAGTTTTTTTATAACACTCGTTCATGTAGTTTAAGTTTGAAGGATTGAATTTATGGTGCGTTTACGTACTCGTAATCGGAATGAGATGGAATTAGAATGTGCAGAATGGTAAATCAGAATCAAAATGAGTTGTTTACTTAACTGTAGGAATCGTAATCGAAATGAAGTAGTATTACCATTGATGTATTTACTTTGTCTAGTGATCGGAATGAATTGTTAACAAGTTACATATAAATTTTTTATATTATTATTAATTATTAATATATTAAATTATTAAAATATTAATTTATTATTAATTATTGATTAATTTTATTTACTATTTATAAATTAAGTATTAGTTAATTATTACTTTATTAATTTACTAACTAATTATTATTGTATTAAATTACTCAATATTAATTTATTCTTTTATTACATTATTATTTTATTAAAATATTAAATATTAAATATTATTTTATTATTAATTGATTAATTTTATTTATTATTTGTAAATCAAGTATTACTTAATTATTACTTTATTTATTTATTAAATATTATTTTATTATTAATTATTAATATATTTTATTATTTATAAATTAATATTAATGAACTATTAATTTAGTAATTAATTAAATTAGGGGTAATCTTGTAATTTCACATTAATAATGAGAATGTGAATCTCATTCCCATGGGGTGGTAGGAATGAGATTCTCATTATTCATTCCTTATTTTAAGTGGGGTCTTATTCATATTCATTTTCATTTTCATTTTAATTTTTAGTAAGTAAACACATTTTCATTCCCATTCCACAATCCATCAACTAAACACCCCATTAATTGAATAATATGGACTTTGTGGATTTTTCTAGGATTGTGTAGTTAGTAGTACTCTAAAATGTGAATTTCCATAATGCATTTGTAATGGATTGCCGAGTTCTATTGCTTTGTGTAGATCAACAATTAGAGACAAGATTATCCCCCATGCTGTTTCATGGTTTACGGGAGAAGCTATTCAGGAGGAAGAGATTGATTTGGATGAGGATGAAGACGATGAGGATATTGATGAGGATGAAGATAATGAGGGTGATGATGATGAAGCTGATGATGACGAAGATGAAGAGGAGGATGAGGATGAGATGAAGATGAGATGAAGGCAAGACCAAAAAGAAGGTATGTTTATTGTTAGTCTTTTGGTCAGTGAAATTCTATTTGTGCGTCAATCATTTTAAGAATTGAAATGAGGTGAATTACTAACTCTTATTTTTGACTTGAAATGTACCTGCAGTCATCAGCTGGGAGCAAGGTATGATACCTAGTTTAATTACGTTATTGATTTCTGTTACCTTGAAATGAAACTTGTGTGGCCTTATCTTGATCACATGTGTTACGTATTGTAGAAAAGTGGAAGATTACAAGCTGGGGATGGTCAGCAGGGAGAGAGACCTCCGGAATGCAAGCAGCAGTAGGTTTCGGTTGAATCGTTTGTTGGAGCTAGTAGTATATGTTGTGTGGCTTAGAGTTTTTCTTAGATTGGAAAGGAGAGGGAATGAAGGGTTCTTGCAGTTTCGGGTGGTTATTTGTTTTTTACATTTTTTTTTTTTTTTTTTTTTTAAATGGTGTATTATGGGATTATAATGGTTTTTGGAGAATCCTTCTCTCTTGGTTTTGAAAGGACTGAGTCTGTTTTCAAAAAAAAAAAAAAAAAAAAAAGGACCGAGTCTTGGTATGTGTCATGTCCATGTTTGGTCAGGGATTTCCCTGCTTGAATGCTTCAAGCAACTTCATTTATCTATGTTCTCGTTAATTACGTTTTGTTAATTGTTTGGTCCTCTGCAACTCAGATTCTTCCATTTTTCATATTAAAGAAAATTTAATCTCAAACTTGTGAATTATTTTAGCAGTTCAATTACAACTTCATGATTCCCATTGATCTAGTAGTTATTTATTAACTATTAAAAAGTAATCACATCAAAGGAATGTATTATTATTTTATTAATTATTGATTATTAATACTAATAATTTATTACATCTTAATTTACTAACAAATTATTAATCTTTAATTTATGATTAATTATTGTTATATTTTATTAACTAGAGACTTGTTAAAAAGTCATGTTATCTCCTTCCTATTATATTTATATATATTTTTTCACCACAAATTCATCTTATATTTGTCCACGGTCATTACTACTAGTGTCATTTTGTAGCTAACGTGACATGGTCAGAGTTACCCCAAGAATACCATAATTGAATCCTAAAAAATAAGAATTCAGAGTATGTTTATAAGCGTATTGTTCTCTGTTGCCCCATGGCTTGGTGGCAAAAGGTATAAGACTTGATTGTCAGGTTCTGAATTCGAATTCAGATGATGTATTTCTTATAAGATCCTGAAACAATCGGGAATTTTATTTGTTCCGTTTAAATCCGGATCGGATGGTTTAACGACGGAGTTTCTTACCTTTCAAAAATATAAAGTATCGTTCAGCGTTGTTTTATTCTCAATTCATCATACACAATCCAATTAATTTGTCTTCTAGAAGTCATAAAATCCTCATCCAAACTCAGATGCCACTGAAAATCCTGAAAGTTTTTAGCAGCTCTTTGCAGTCAGGCAAATTAGCAAACGCCATAAATTGTTGTAAAACGGATATAGCAGCGCCACTACACCGTAAGCTTTAGCCATGTTGACACAACTACATCACATACAATAATTTAGCATACTTCTACATATAAAATAATAATAATAATAATCAAAATTTGATAAATTTACAAGTGCTCCGTCTTGATTCAATTCCAAATGGTTACTCCAATTTTTTTGTCATTCTCAAAGCAATGATTTTGTGGTTACTTTAAAAAGTTTAAATTCTAGGTACATGTGGCGACTATTTAAATGATTCAATGAACTTAAAAACCAAGTTTTGGCAACAGTATTTTAGGTGATTGAATTATAATTGTGAATTGACTTGTGTGATTGTAAACTGTGTAACACCCTGGTTACTATGACATGTTTATTATAATCATTTTGTTCACGAACGACATGTTATTATGCATATAATCATATATTTATGGATTTGAAGATATTCTAACTCTTTCCGAGAGTTCATGATAATTTTTCCGAAATTTGAAAACATGGACATGATCTGAAAAACCATACATGTCTTGAAAGTTTGAAATATAACTTGAGAACTAAAACATGTAAATATGAACTGAAAATTGCAACTGTACACATGAACTACACGGTGAACTTGATATCGTGACCTAACTGTTCAATAGAAACTGTAAACGTGAGAAACGTGACGTGACAAGAACATGAAATCATGGCCTAAAAATGTAATATGTCTTGCAAGCATGAAAACATGACTTGAAAATGTGGCATGAACTGTAACGTGAAAGCATGATATGAGAACATGGCATGACTATTTAACTTGAGCTATTTCATTGACACAACTCATGCTTATGACGTGGCATGCTCGTGACATGTTAGAGGGATATTAATGACATGATTCTAACTTAATATATGTTTCTATAACATAAAATTTATGCACCATACCAAACCACCCAAAATCTGTGGCTATGACCAACCCAAATCCTTGGTGGCCTGGACCTAACCCAATCCTTACATGAATCATCTCATCCACTATCTATCGAAGTATGACTATTGATCTATAATACGTAAACATGAAATCGAGGCATGAAAGTAAATTGGAAGACATGAATGAACTATAAACTGGAAACATACATGAACTATAACATGAAAGACATGTTTGAATTGTAAGCTGAAAACGTAATCTGGAAGCTATACACATAAACTGTATACGTGCATAACATAAACTGAAACATAGAATCATGAATTGAAGACATGTAACCATAAACTGCCATGTGTACTGGTTTATATGCACAATGTTTGTACGTAAGTCATTACTTATTTTAGAATAAGTATGAAATGAGCTTCGACCACACTCTATCATAAGGACGCAAAAAATGAAAACATGATCACAAACTTATATTTTGGAAACGTAAGCTTGAAAACATATAGCATGATAATGTAAACTGAAAATATATAGACATAACATGAAGACTTGAAACGTAAAACATAAATTATACGCAAGCTGATACTTAATTGAAAACATAATCGTAAAATATACAACGTAATCTTGAAACATATACAAATTATAATGTAAATCGTATACAATAATCATAACTTAAAATATATAACAGAAGATATAATATTAAGATTTACAACTTAATTCGTAAATGTTAATCATGTACATGAATCATAAACGTATAACATATACGTAAATTGTAAACATAAAAGATATAATTGAATCGTAAACATAAAATATATATGTAAAACCTATACTTAAACACATACTTATGCATATTCGTAAAACATAATCATAAAACATATACTCAAAACATAAACATAGACCATTACATAGGGATCAATTTGAAATTGAAACATAAATCATAAGCTTAATTTCATAACATAATTACAATATATAACAATAATCAGCCATGAACTCAATCATAATTTAATTATTCATCTCCTATAATCATCATCAACACACAATGCTCAAATACATCATCAACACCGCACGACAATGCTTAATTCCATAAGATTTCATGATTTTCACATGGGTCAAATTCAAGATCTAAATCGTTTAAGCTTAAGGTATCATGAAATTCTCCACACAAAATTAAAAAATATAGGTAGGAGACTTACTTGACCTTGGAGAGCTTTGATTTGATACCAAAAATTTGGTGATTAGTGTGTGTGTTGTTCGAACTTAATGGAAAGAAAAATGGAGCTGTTTTGCTACTTCAATTTCATGGAGGAGAAAGGAAGAAAATGGCTTAAAATGATCTTAAAGGGTGTTAATATGTGGTCAAAGCTCAAGGGTATAATGGTCATTCCAAAAGAAATAACACATGCTTTAAATTTCTTGTACTATTCTTGCACTAAACAATATAAGCTGGAAATTAGTTATTTTTGACCTATTTTGGATAAGAATTTGAGAAAATACAAAACATAAAAGTTGTAGGCCTCTGTCTAAGTTTCCCTACGATACTAAAATTACTAAAATTGGACATTGATAGCTCAAGGTATAGCCAAAATACTAAAGGCTGACGAAACGCGATAACAATTTAAATGCACAACAAATCTGTTAAAATTAGTCTGTATTTGCTGAAAAAATTCCTATGGATAATGAATCGCTAAAAATGTATGATCATATGCTTGAATGATGGTTCGCTTATGTAATAAATAACTATCGTAATTACATCATGATAACCGAGGTGTTACAATACCTATATATATATATATATGTCAAAGACGAACAAAAGAACAACCCAAACATACTTGCACAAACCGTACACTGACATGATCAAACGAAGCTCGTACGAGACTCATTACCTATTTTATAATAGGTATGAGATGAATTCCATCCGAACGAATACCCTAACCAAAACTACTAGGACACAAGTGTTGAGGTTGGTGCTCAGAGCGCCAATCCGCATCGTATTTATGTCTGATTCATGAATACGATCAATTCATTTTTCCATAATATTACTTATTTATGGTTGCACCTCTTATTTTTATATACATATTCGATCTGATTACGATTAGATTGAAAATAAATATGGTTTAGTGATATGTATATATTAGACAAAGGCCAGAAAATATATAATGCAGTACACAATTACAAAGTTAGTTTGTAATTGACATTGAGAAGTGTCACTGCTAAATGTATATTATCAAATACAGTTCCTGGTCAAGATTTACTAACACGGGTCGGTTAGTCAAATCCGTTGAGACCAATACATGTCGTATATCGAGACTTAGTCCGATGGTTTATCACAATGAACCATGAGTCTGGGGAGACTCATATAGACGTGTAGGTGTTTATAGTGGATAAACACTGAACGACTCACCGAAGATTCTTAATGGATGATACACCCACATCAATAAGAATCTTCTCGGGTTGAGTAGCATAGTGGTCATTCGACTTGAGATACCACTGTGGATGTATGAGACATCCTCCACACTTAGATGGTAGTCACGTCACCGATCTATTTAGATCAGACCTCCGCGTGTTCGTTAGGTGTGGACCGATCCTCAAGATATCCTGTGTGTATCAAGATAGGATCCGTCAGTTCTGTGTACAGAGCATAGGTAGTTCACATGTGATTAGCAATCTGTTAAATCTATGGCCATAATATATTTCGGAAGTGAGTTCCGAATGCTATTTAGAGATTGTTAATAGATACATCGACAAGATTATACTTATATAGATTTGACGTTTATATCTATATCTCTGGGATAATCCGGATACCTGTGACATAGGGATTATACGTATGCAGTGACCTCGACCTGTATGATTCAGCTAGTTTATCCGTGGTCGTCATAATTTACGGGTGGGTAAATTATGGACACACAATTGGATTTTATGACGGATATACCTGAATCTAGAGAGTCTCACTAATGAAATATACTCATAGAGCACTAGGACAACTTTTATGAATAATGGTGATAATTTATAAATCTTTTAAACGTTAAACGAAAAATACATGCAATAGGGGCCGAACCGTCATTTCCTAATTAATGTGTATTTGTATTTAATATATATGATATTATTAAATACACATTAATAAATTATCAAATAAATGTATTTGACATATATCATTAATATATGTATTTGAGATATTTAAAGTAAATATAATACATATATTTAGATATTTATATTTAATTAATTAATTAATTATTTAATTGTTAAATAATTAAAGTAATTAAAATATGAAATATCTATGATGATATTTATTTATGAAATGATTACAAGTGTAAATTGTTGACTTTAAAGTAAAGGAAAAAGTTGTCATAATTGTTTTGACTACCTAAGATATTTATTTAAATTGTTTAAAATTGAAAATATTTTTTTCCTTTATTTCTTGATAAATTCGGCCAACACACTCCCATATATAAAGTGTTATGTTTTTCATAAGTTTAACCTAATTCAAGCCTCCAAAATAAAACATAAAAGGTTGAGAGAAAAAATGAAGAATAAAGAAGAAAATCTAAGGAAAAGCTTGGATTTAGTAAGTATTTCCACCTTTCTATTAGAGGGAAATTTATTCCTTTTGTTCTAGGCTATAACATAGCT